>LOND01000291.1:38863-49297 GCA_014220965.1 Paragonimus kellicotti
ATCATCTCACATCATCATCATCATCATCATCATCATCATCATCATCATCATCATCATCATCATCATCATCATCATCATCATCATCATCATCATCATCATCATCATCATCATCATCATCATCATCATCATCATCATCATCACATCATCATCATCATCATCATCATCATCATCATCATCATCATCATCATCATCATCATCATCATCATCATCATCATCATCATCATCATCATCATCATCATCATCATCATCATCATCATCATCATCATCATCATCATCATCATCATCATCATCATCATCATCATCATCATCATCATCACATCATCATCATCATCATCATCATCATCATCATCATCTTGTGAGTCGCGAGCTTCCCAGTCCCGGGAGACGAACCCGACCTACAGTAGCCAACCCCTTCGTGAACGATTTCATTTGTCTACGCCAGGTCATCATCTGTCCACCTTTGCGCCAGTCAGCCGCAGCGTCGGCAAACAGTGCTCGGTGTGGCAAACGACTAGCTGGCATCTTAGTACATAGCCCAGCCATCTAAGTCTAGACAAGTGAAAAGAATGAACAGAAGAACCCGCTTGGTAATCACTACCAAAACACCCATTCATTAACCTCTCCCCTGTTTACTTGGTGATGCCACCTGATGTGAACGATTGAACGCAGACATCGGTGGTCAAATACCTGAAGACGGTTCACGTCCTCTACCCTGAGCGGCCAGTTTCGCTGCCGTAAAGTAATACAGCCCTCACTGTCGCCTTATATACGCGACCCTTAAGCCTCAGAGGATACCTCTCTGTCGCCAGAGGTGTCCTAGATTAGCGAATACCGCCTTAGCCTTAGATAAACGTTTCATTCCCTACACCTTCGACGACGCAGCTTCCTAAGTGCACAAACAAGTCAACCCCCATAACTCCATTATCCAACATCCAATCTACGTAATCAAAGTGCATTCCGAAATGTTCATGAGAACGCGAAATAGCTTCTAGTATAGTCTGTACTGCTTGAAAACTGCCGAAATACACCTTGTCGTCGACATAATCAAGGTCAATCAGTCTTCCATCAGGCAGGACGTTCAGGTAAGCATCTTGTGAGTACCGCAGACAGTCCTACATTATTCCGTGTATAAAAAAACTAACCAAGTGGTGGAAGTAAACAGTCTTGACGTACGCCTCTCCTGGTGCTGAAACTGTCAGACGGTTCATCGTTGAAGTGTGGGAATGAAGCGCCGACAGTGTTTACATACTCGGTAGGTACACCTCCGAGTTTAAGCAACTCTAAGAGTGTAGACTGATCCACAGAATGGAGAAAGTTAGGAAAGTAGAAACCGACTTTACTTCAGTGAACACTCACAAACTGTTCAGGCTTATTTATGCCATTGGTCCAAGGCAACCGTATCTCAGTGAAGCTATCAGCGAAAAAGACGGTAAGCCCATTCATAGTAAGTCCAGAAGATTACCGCGCTGGACAGAACACTGGCAGACCGTCGCCTTGGACAAGTGGCATGGATAAGCTTGAACAGTCTGTCAGTGTTCACTGAGGCAAAGGCAGTTTCTACTTCCCTAACTTTCTGCATTAACCAAGCCTCACGATCAACGAACACACTACACGTCAACTTCATACGGATATGCCAGGAGGAATGTTCCGTCTGGCATCCAGAAACTATGAAATCCAATGTTTGCTTATCCAAGGAACCACCTGTTTCATGAGTGGTCTGCGAGATTTTCGTCCAGCAGCTATCAGGATCTTTGGGGTGAGAACACTAAGGCAGCCTTCTAGGTGAGTTTGATATTTATGCTCTACCAACGGCATAACCAGTTTCTCAACAATCAGCCGTTGCTGTCGGTGGGGTCGTTGCCAGCAAAAGTAAGAACAAAACGACAACGTACCAACGCATGATCTGAATCCAAGTATGTGCTCCAATAAGAACGACAGTCTTGAATGGAACCCCGCCACCTATAACTAACGGCTATGTGGTCTATCTGAGACCAGGCCTGATTCGGAGAAGGTGGGCACCAAGTATAGCAATGACGTGCACGATGTCCTAAAACTAGTGCTGGCTAAAAATAGCTTATGCTCAGCGCACAGCTGTAACAGTCGTCCGCCATTATCCGAGCGATGTGATGCTATCCCAAACCTGCCACCTAAACGAGATTCGGCTCACCAAGGCGACCGACCTGGGCATTCATATCTCCGGCGAAAATGACTATATCAGATCAACGTTTCCACCAAGGAAGGCGTAGAAGGCGTTCATAACACCAACGTCACTAGAGCCAGTTGAAACCTAAACAAATGCAACGAAAAGATTTCTTAAAGTTTTGCGTCTAAAGTTGGCCTTAACAAAGCCTGTCAATCCAGTCTACCAATGCGGTTGCGACCGTCGTGCTGAGGACTATACCTACTCCAGCCTGACCGGTAGCGGCGGCCGTGGAGTCACCTGAAGTGTATAACCAGTATCGGGTAGACAGTGCGGGTGCTGTTAGTTCCATACGTTGACTACTGTCCTGGATTCTAGTCTCTGAAACACAACAGACATCGACATTTAACGAGTCTAACGTTCGTGCGAGAGCGGCCTGTTGACCTATCTGTTTTAGAGTGCGAACGTTGAAAGCACCTATATTAATTGCATATCTAGGTCTAAGCAAGGGACGAAGAGAGGCCTGAGGCTGGATGGTAAGAAATGGAACTTACCGGCACAGTGTTACTATGGTTAGCTATATCTGTTGTGGGACCTGTAGAGTAATTATCAGAAATGGAGGTCGGGAGGGGCCTGAGAGCTAAATTTGATAGGACAGTGGGGAGGGGTCAGCAGTAGCATGTTTTCGCCTATCCACCCTGCTGTATGCAGCAGATAGGGCGACCCGGTTTATACTGCGAGACGGCCGATGCAGTATGGATTTATTGTTTGTGAATATTCATGGTTGTGTGTGGGCTGAGATACTGCCAGGACGCCCAGACCTAGACAGGAGAACGATTAGGGTTCTCAACCAAAGCCTTTGGCTCAAAAGCCTGTACCGCAAGGCAGCGGTTGGGTGGCAATGTACCAGAACTGGTACTTTTTCCGGAAAAAGATGCCAACCTTCTTCCAACCCCAACCTGGAGGACCAGGAGACTGTGGTTTGTCAGACCTCTACCTATTGGCCTGCCTGGCATGAGTGACTCTATCGGTGTGATGTCACACCGTCCAGTTTAGCCCAATAGGTCATCGAGATGCGCAAGCCGTCACAGATCATCATGGTCCAGTCTCGTTGTGACAGAGTCTCGCAAGGTGTTTTTCCTCCCGGCAATGGATGTACATGAGAGTAATATTAAATGAAGGGGACTGTAGTGAAATCACCGCCAACATTACCTACTGCCTAGTAGATGAGCTGTCATGCAATCAAGCTGTCCTGCTGAAGGTGTTCGGTGGCAGTCACTTTGCCGATGTTAGAGCTAAGTGCACCAGTTGCTTGTTTTTCCATTGTTCCCGTCATGTGTTAATGAAGCAGTTGACAAATGTCACGTGCCTCATCTCATCAGGTTGTTCTTCAATGCGATATCGTCAGGCTGAAAAGCGTTGCAAAGAAGCCTGGAAAGCAGTCATTTTAGAACACTACAACCCTGTTACATACTTTCACACTTCGCTGCTGAAATGTGACGAACTCACATGATATCTAAAAAATGTTGTCCTGTCAAAATCTGACGACAGTGCTCGAGGAAGCCAGCATATAAACCAGGGTCTAAGACTCACGTACGTTTACTACCACAAGCAACAAACAGCAAAGGAACCCAACATTCCTAGAATGTCTAAAACTTCACCTTACGGTTCGAGGTAATTGGTTTGGGAACTCGCGATAGATATAGGATCACCTAAAAACTAGGTTCCGGAGTAGTTGTCTAAATAGGAATGAATGGTAAACCCGAAATCAACAAAGTTTAAAGTGCATGACATAAAAGTAAGCATCTACATGAAACGAGCAAAACTGAATGTACATAGACCACAAGAAGTCACTGACCTTCCATGAGTCGGATTTTTGTAGTTGTTGTTGAGTTGAGTCTGCAATAGGCTTTTTATGAAATTCATGACCACCACGTGCGACAACGGGATCTTCTTTTTGTTCACGGGGTAACTTGCGTGACTGAAAAATTGATTGAGATGGACGAGGACCGTGTATTAAATACAGAACCACTTACGCGCAGGGAGGTACGTAGCTGCTCTTTGATTTTCAGATCACAAGATTGAAAAGCTAAGGTGAATTCATCCGTGATTTTAGCGATTTCCTCAAAAGTCAAATTGGGGGAGAATATATGGTACCACTCCCCATTCGCTGATTGTATATCTGATGCATTCCATTTGGCCGCGATGTACAGACTGGCGGCGGCAATCGCTTCCGCGGAATGCCGAAGAATCAATGTGGTCAGGTGTAAAATGTTTGTGCAAATATAGTAGCTGGTGTGCGAAATTTCTTTAGGAAACTTGTTAGCGCGTATTGCATTGATCAGGAAAACATGAGGCTGCTTTACTTCTAGCGTTTGAAAGCCAATAACCATCAATATGGTAGCTTCCAAAGCGTGGATATTTTGAACCAAACGTTTGAACGTGTCCGAAGACTCACTCGGAACAGTCTTTTTCAGAATTTCATACGTGACTCGGATGAGTGATGCGATCTTTCGAGAGAAATCCTCCGTTTTACAAGCACAGTAAAATGCGGCTATGGCCACTAAGATGGGTTTGATGGTCTCCGGCGAGAAAACTTCATAGAAATGATGCATGTAGTAGATACCTGCATTTATGACGACCTGTGTTCTGGAATAACAAAAATGCACGCTGTGAGCCAGCAAACAGTGAGTACGCAAACTGTAGTACAGCGTGGCGTTAATACAAAAGCAAACTACGGACATCTCCAGCTTTGTATTATACCTTAAGATTGAGGTTCAAGCTGCGGTTTGGCAAACAAATGATGCAAACAACACGCACGGAAGGTTAACAGTTGACTAAACTATACATTACCACACCCTAATTGGCTGCTAGTGAGGGCACTAATCAATAAACAACACATTCAAGGGCATATTGTGAAGCAAAAATACAGGGGAATGGTTCCAGCCAAAGTTGACCGCGCTGGCAGTGATAATGGTGACTTAATTTTGAAAGACAGTGCAACCTCATATATTAAACAGATAGTGTAAGTACATACATCGTAGCAACAAATCACGCAATTCGTTGCTAAGCCACAAGTATTAGGAGAGCATTTAACAGCCAGCTGTCTTGTAACCAAAGCAAGACGCCATCTAGATTTGACAAACAGTTAATACAGAATGAATTACGAGAGCCACTGAGACCACTACATCATCGATCCCGTTGGAGGACACAGGTTTGTGTTTTCTAATGAACATACGTAAAACATACGCAAAAATCACGGCGGTCACAGACAGCAGCCAGGTGTATAGAGGCTTCCCAGAATTGAGAATTTTATCGCAGGAATAACTAGACTTACGCTATATGACACATCAGACGTGCACAAGGCGAGCTCAAGAAGAAACTGTTATTTGAGGACCGCAAAACTGCACGCCAATTTTACTGCACCTCTCAACACTCGACCTCTAAGGTCGAGACAATATATATGCAGACGCTGGTCTGCAATGTTACCTTTGGTTAGAGAGCAAATACATTCTCGACTGAAGGTCAAGGTCTTCTGTGTTCTTCTGGGGTTTCTGGTTATCGTTACGCTCGGTGCTACGTGTTCGTGTTTCGTATAGTCGTGCGCTAGACATTTATCGTTATCGTTGACCAGCGGGTCATAACAATAGGAAAACAGGCCAGCAGACAGGATTGCAATTGGTAGTGGACAAACAACGATTCCAGTTCCGGAGCTATTGGATATGAATACGAATGCATCAGATGAACGGGGGCGGGTGTGGACAGAAGAATGAATTAATTTCGTTGTAGTGATCCACCTGAAGAACCAGTCATGTCATATCAGTTAACAATGTTCCAGGATAAGCTTGAAGACGAAGCCCGGTGGGTGCTTCACATACACACGAATAGTTTGGCCACGAATTCAAAACCGAAATCGAGGAATTTGGACAATTTATGTAGGGATCAATCAAACGAGACATTTCAATATTTCTTGTTCTCCAGCCAGAGCAGTCAGCTCAATGAATCAGTCAACATCTATATCACGGACTCCAAGTCAATGGCACAGTCATGTACTTTCTTTAGTCGAATGTATCACCCACTTATTTCGAACAGGACCGTGGTGGAGATCCAGAACGAACAACTCACTCGAAGACTTCTCCGACAGAGAAACCCGTCATTATCACGGTGCACCAATATATGCAACAGCGTTGAGGCAGCCGAATTCTAGTGGAAGCATCTGAAACCCTGAGCAAAGACATAAGCGTAATACGATGAAACGGTGAAGGTTTGGAGACGAAACGGAAACTGATTTACGTCAAAACCTCTGAGGTTTTTTGGGAGCAGACCTGTTCAGTCTGTGGATGAACTCGTATGAAGTGTTCGATATTGTCTCTTGAGCAGAGTAGGCGTATCAAGACAAGGAAATCTGTTGGAGAAGACTGCTACTGACAGTCCGGAACACCGTGGGATAAAGGAGGATTGTTCATGCCAAGCTGTTTGTTAATGGCCAAGCAGTGAAATTCGAACCTGATTCAAGAGCCCCCGTCAACGTTCTCCGACGAGGTTTTCTGGCCTGACCGCAACGAAGTACACCGTTAATGAACTGTGAGTGTGAAACGGTTGCCGACTACAACCAGAAAGCGCAGCCGCAATGGACGCGATGAACCGAGAAAACAACACAACGAAAACTCTTGAATTCATAAGTATGAAGGGAAACATGATGCCATTGCTTGGTTCGGATATTGTTCACTTGCTATGATATGTTTATTTTAGCTCTGACTCTTGTTTTTGTCTTCCAGACCACTCCGGACATCACTAATTTTTACTCCAATTTGATTCTTACTTCCGAGTTGGGTAGATTCGATGGCTAGACTCGTAGCATTACTGGCCATGATAGTACTGTTTGCCTTACGGGATAAGTTGCTTGAGGAATTGAAGCGCTATTGACATTGCGTGTTATCGCGGAAGTTTTTGAGCAGATTGATTGGGTTATCTTAATCGTGGTCGTTACTGAGAAGAATAGTGATCTGCGTGTATGCGTAGACCCAGAGTCACTGAACAACACACCAAAGAGGGATTACTATGCCTTTTTCACGCTGGACGACAAATCGATGAAGCTATCAAAAACAAGGTACGTCACGAATGTACATCTGTTTTTCACCTTTTGGCGTGTGACACTAGACCACGAATCCAGCTAGTTAACGATGTTCAGCATGGCTTCTGGACGATATCGTTTGCTAGGCCCACCGTTCGGGCTACAGGTGTCAAGTGAACCTTTTCCAATGCGGCCGTCGCCGACGATCGACGACTAACACGGTGCGAAAAGCATGGTGGACGATGTGTTAATCTACGGTACGACACGAGAGAAGTTTGATCAAACGCTATCAATTCTTGAAGCGTTAGTCACACAGAATTATCAGAGTGAAGCCCGAGAAGGTCGAAGTTTGAAAGATGAAAGACGTTTTTCAGGGGCACCTGCGAACCTCAGTAGAAATAAAAGTTCGACCCGGAGAAAATCAGAGTCATTAAGGGAATACCTGCTTAACGCAACGTGAAGGCTGGTAGACAGTACATCGGAGTTGCCAATTACCTGGGCTGATTTTAGCTCCGCTTATCGGATATGATAAAACCGAGCACGAGGGTGGTTTGTAAGGGTGAGCAAGGCAATGGAGTGGAGAGCAAGAGAAGGGGTTAAAGAAAATTAGGAAACTGATGATTGGCGCATTAATACTGGTATCTTATCTATCACGTCCGGCCAAAATACGGTGCGACGATAAACAGCCCAGTTTAGGCGCAGTATTAATCTAACAAGAAATGCCGCTTGGTTTTCGGAGTAGGACGCTGACAATCGTCGAACAGCAGTATGCGTTGATAAGAATAGAAATTAAGGCCGTCGTTTAGGCAGCGGAGCGTTTTAGTGGTGCGAAATTTTAGAGGCAAATTATAAAAATTGATGACAACAAAACTCTGGCATCCATCGAACTCAGGTCAGAGAACATGTTTACACGACGTCTGCAGCGAGTACCCAGCAACATTCAGAAGTACCACGTGGAAATAGTATACCAACCGGGATCAACAACGAATACTGCGGAAAAATTTTCGACAGTCCATCTAAAAGAAACGGATGAAGCACGGCTGGATTTCATATTCACCATCACAGATGAAGAAGAAAGTGGTTCTCAATGATGTTTAACTGCCACACAACCATGAAGTGAAAAGAAATTAACAACGTACCAGTGCATGATCTGAACCCAAGTAAGTGCTTCAATAAGAGCAGCAGTCCTGAATGGAGCCCGGTCAGCCGGCGTTAGATGTCGTCAATTCGGCACAACATATCGCCGTCACGGAAGAAAGCCCACAGACGACAAAACGTCATACAGCAGAAGATGCCAGCTGCACTCTGCTTTATAATACAACTTGAAACTGATGGTCTGAAGACCAGAAATTGCTGACAACAAAACTGACGCCTTACTTCAATGGTCGAAACAAGCTAACGGTCTAAGACAGATGCAAGACACTGATTAAGAAAGTAATGTAGCATTTTAATTTGGAGGACATCCACCACTTAGGCATGAAAACTTGTCGGATGAGCTCACGAGATAATGTTTTGGCTTGGTATGCCAATCTGTCCAATCTGAGACCATACACATAATTGTCCAGTATGTCGAATGTACGATGCCCGTCACACAAAAAGACCGGTGATGACACATGAAGTGTCGGAAGGATCGTGCCAGGAATTAGCAGGCGACATATTTAATAGTTACGAGATTTTAATCAAAAATAAAAAATCATGCATGGATTCACACGCCCTCACTACAATCAAACGAATGGAAAGGCACAGGTAGGAGTAAGAAAAGCAGTGATTATTGACCAAAGCGAAGGACACACGTGAGGATACTGGTCTCATGCTGCCGGAAAGGTGAAGGACGCTATCGCCAGATAAGGGAACCAGCCCATAGAAACGGTTGTTTACTCGAACAGCAAGAACACTACTCCACATAGCAGGTGTTCTCTTCACCCAGAGCAACAATCACTCATGCTACTGCATCAAAGCTTGACGAAACGAATGCTTTGACAAAAACACTACAATGACCATGGGTCAAAAAAGTTGTCACCACTGAAAACTGAAAAAGAGATACAGGTGCAATCTATACCGTGGGTTGAGAAACATTAGAGGACAGGGACTACCAGAGAAAGAAGTGAGAGGCCAAGGAGTGAGGATAACCAACAATGTGATTCACCAAAACCGGATTCATTTGGAATGGCAGTGACGAACAGAAGTAAAATAGGATGAGAACATACGAGGAGCACCGGGGGATGCGCTCCACTATCGATGTTAACATCGACAGAACAATACGCACTGACAGAGGATACGGTGTAATATCGACGGGCAAACAAAGGAGCATCGCAGACTCAGCAGGTGAATTGCTGTCGATTCAAAAAAAACCTGAACAAACGTTGAATGATCCCCATAACCCCGGATACGGCAACCACTGCCGCGACCCGAAACGCAAACGTACGAGAAGCTTGCGTAGAAACCCTGAGGCCTACCTCTAAGCAAGGCAGAGGCGGAGAAAGAATTTCTATTAAGGATTAACCAAGTATTGCTTTCTCTGATTTGTGGTTGCAATGTCCGTCCAGCAAGTGAGACCACACGTGAAAAAGGTTCACGTATTTACAGCTAGAAGCGGTGACTCAACAGGTGGGCTGAACACTGAGAAACAATTCAAACCGGCTGCACCAACTCACTCAGCTGTGAATAATGGAGACTGTGTTAGCCATGACATTCCTGACGAACCTAGTCGGAAACCGCAGTGGCTTTTACGCTTAAAATATTGAGGCGTAATAAAGCCCTACGTCAGTACCTTCTTCTTCCAGTACTCTTCCAAAATGGTGGTGACACTGTTGTCTAGACTGGTCACAGCCTTTCGTTCCACAAGGGAGATTGAAGAGGTGCCTCAAGATTAACGCCGATCAACAGTTATGCCCAACTTCAAAAAATATATCAAAACATCATGTGAGGATCACACAGATTGGCTTTGTCTCTATTACATTCAACATTTTCATGGGCCTTTAAATGTGGCGTCTTATGAAGCAGATAAGGGATCGGGCAGGTTTTCAACCTGGTTGTGAATGTACTGGGCACATCTTCATCCTAAGACATGTAATGAATCAGCGGCATTTCCCTTCCTGGACAAGTCGTGATATTTTTGAACGTGAAGGCCGCTTTCTATTTGGTTGCCCGGCATGTTTTCTCATCATCGTCATCGTCATCATCGTCATCATCATCATCATCATCATCATCATCATCATCA
>LOND01000291.1:58782-69929 GCA_014220965.1 Paragonimus kellicotti
TGCCAGTTAATTAGGTGGTTTAGGATATCCGCAGGGAACTGAAACGTAGCCTCAACGCTGATCGTTGAGCTTGGTTAATACAGAAAGTCGGGGAAATGGAAACCGTCTTTACTTCAGGGAACACCGGCAGACCCCTCAAGCTTATCCGAACTAATGGTCCCAGGCGACCGTCTGTCTGTGAAGGTATCAGCCAGGTAGATTACACACTGATCTATGATAAGTCCAGAAGGTTAGAGCGTTGGGCAGAACACTTTGAGGGTCAATTTAGTTGGCCTGCTGCTTCCATTGCGTTGCCGCCACAAACTTGTGATGTAGCACCCTGGTCGGTAGATTTGGAACCACCCACTGAGACTGAGGTTCGCAATTGCCTTTCGGCTCTCAATCGTAATAGGGCTGCTGGCCCAGATGATCTCGTGCCGGCACTTTTCAAAGTTTAGAGGCGTTAGTAGTGGTTTTGACTCAGTTGTTTCAACTTGTGTGGACAATGGAGACCATCTCTCCGTGCTGGTTCCCGTATTTCAGAAAGGAGTCCGGGGCTCTTGCGAAAACCATAGAGGGATTAGTTTGACCCTAGTCATTTCAAGGGTTCTGGCATCCATTATACTTCATCGACTCACTGCAGTTCGGGAGGTAAACATTAGGGAAGAACAGACAAGGGTTCGCCTGGGCGAGGTTGTAGGATCAAACTTCATCTTCGCCAAATTCTGGAGCAGCGTCATGTGTACCGCCGGCCAACAATCGCCATATTCCTCGACTATAAAGGTGCGTTTGATTCGGTAGACCGATCTACACTTTTAGAGTCGCTTAAACGTAGGGTGTACCGACTAAGTATGTGAACATACTGTCGGCGCTTTATTCCCATACCTCAGCTCAGGTTAGGGTTTACGGCGAAGTATCTGACAGTTTCAGCACCAGGAGCGGCGTACGTCAAGGCTGTCCCCTTTCACCATTTTTGTTCAATTTCGTCATAGACGAAATAATGGAGGACTGTCTGCGGCACTCACAAGATGCCGGCGTGGACCTCCTACCTGGTGAAAGACTGACTGATCTTGATTATGCTGACGACAAGGTGTTGCTGTTGACAACTTTCAAGCGGCACAAACAACACTGGACGCTATTCGCGTTCTGTTAAATACTTCGGAGTGCACTTTGCAGCTTCAAAGTGTTTTTGCGAGATTGCTGTGCTTACGTAGATTTAATGTTAGATAATGAAGCCATGGAGGTTGTTGACCGGTTTGTATACCTGGGAAGCTGCATCAGCGGTGGCGGCGGAGGTGTAGGGAATGAAATAGAAGCGCGTATCTCTAAGGCTAGGGCGGTGTTCGCTAATCTGAGACACCTATGGCGACAGAGAGGTATTCTTGAGCCTAAGGGTCACGTTTATTCAGCAACATGAGGGTTGTATTACTTTACGGCAATGAAAAGTGGCCGCTCAAGTATTTGACTACTGATGTCTGCGTTCGACCGCTCGTATCAGGTGGCACCAGCGAGTAAGCAACGAGGAAGTTAGGAAGCAGGGTGTGTGCACTGGTAGTCCACAACGAGCCTCTTGTTCACATCCTACAGTACATTCACACAGACTTAGATGGTTGGTCATGTACTAAGGATGCCAGATAGTCGCTTGCCACCGAGCCTGTTTGCGGACGCTGCGGCCGACTGGCGCAAGGTGCGAGGTGGACAGATGATGACCTGGCGTAGACAAATGAAATCGTTCACGAAGGGGTTGGCTACTGTAGGTCGGGTTCGTCTCCCGGGCTGGGGCCCTCGCGACTCACAGAGTCGGTGGCTTGAGACGTTAGGTGAGATGGCGGCTAATCGAGCTCAGTGGCGTGAATGTTGTCGTTGTTTGGCCGAGTTGTCTGTGAAGTGAGTGCACTTTATGATGCGGGGCAGTGAAAGCCGTAAGGAAGCTGTCTTGCTGATGATGACGCCTTACTTTCACTTACAGCTCGGTTGTTTGTTTGCAAGGTGTAGGCACCTTGATGTTGTATGTTTGAATATAGACGTAGCTATTTTTAGTAGTTAGGTCCCTTCCCTTCTTTTTTTCTTCTCTTCCTATATAGGTTTTTTTCTTTCGTGGTTGTGTGGCAGTTAAGCATCAGTGTGAACCACTGACGTATTGCTGTCTACGATGATGATGATTTACAATAAGGAGATAACGACTGCGACTCACTGATGGCAGCAGTTCCTTGAAATCTATACTCAGCCTCTCAAAATGTTGGGTTGCTGTTCTAAGATTGAGAGAGGGACGTTAAAAACGAGGTTTTAATTCACAACAGGTAGCACATTTATTGGTAACAGTACGCACCACGTTTACAGTGAACGGAACATAACGAGAGCGCACAAAACGCATCAACCGAACATCAGGATGGCACAATGATTCATGTAGAAATTTCAAATCGGGATCCGGCTGTGAGGAGCCACAATAACTGCGAGAAAAGGTGTCAGCAGCTTGGTTATCTTTCCCAGGACGATAAATGATGTCTTACTGATAAGGAGAGAGCTCGATCCTTCAGCGCATGATTTTGTCGTACTTTACTTTTCCTTTGTGTGTTCAACCGAGCATAGACGTAACTGACGACTGGTCAGTTACTAGACGAAAATGTCGCCTGACGAAACAGTGGATTTTACTGGGTTCTACTATAGCGTAGGTCTTTTTCTCAACTGAGGAGTTTTGCCCCTCACTGCTAGCGAATGCTTGAGAAAAGAAGGCAACCGGTTTGTCGTTTTGATTAAGTGTATCAGTAATGGGAACACTTGAAACATCCGTTGCAACGACAAAAGGAACCATCGGGCCAATTAGAATGACAGTTGCATGCTCTAGTTCTTTGTTCAGGTTATCAAACGCGGTCCGAGCTTCAGGTGTTAACGGACACGCTCTGTTACCTATCAAAGGATGTATCTTGTCAGAAAACCGGGCAATCCATTGGGAGCAAAATGTAAAAATTCCGACAACTCGCTGTCGTGATTTTATATCTTTGGGCTCGATACGATTAGGATCCGGTTTAATAACCCGACAAGATACTTCGTGCCCCAGTAACTTAATGCATCGGAAAGGAAGCATACTTTTGAAGTCATCAGAAGTAATTTCGTGAGCTTGGGTCGTTTCCATGAAGTTAAGCAACGTCTTGTCATGTCCATCGGCGGTTGTCCAGCATATCGTAACATTGCCAATATACGCAGCTTTCAATATCAGCTCATCGATTATGCGCTGGAAACATGCCACTCCATTAGTGACGCCAAACGGAATACGGCGAAATTGATACAGATTCCCACAAACTTCGAATGCAGTGTACGGTTTATCTTCATTTTTTAATGGTATCTGGTGATATGCCGTTTTTAAATCTAAAATGCTGAATATCTCATATTGTGCAATTTTCTCGACTAGTTCATCAATCTTTGGAAGAGGATAAGCGTCCAAGAAAGTAAACCGGTTGATCGTTTGACTGTAATCAACAACCATTCGTTTCTTCTGATGTTCGTTGGAGGTAACGAGGACTTGGGCACGCCACGGGGAATTGGATGGTTCGATCAACCCTTCCTTGTGCAGTCGACTGACTTCTGTTTGGATGAGTCCTTCGTCGTCACGAGAATGACGTCGGGATTTTGTTGCGATGGGCGTGCGATCGGATGAGAGACAGCGAAACAGAAGGGCGACGAAACGCGAACAGAGGATAAACCACGGAATGAGAAGGGTGGTTTTGATCCATCGAAAGGGATCTCGACAAACTTTGTGAAGCTTCAAAAAATCACGGTCCGATAAGGACATCCGCACAAAGATTTGGAAGTACAAAGAATTTGAAAGGTTCGTACACATTCGTTCTGAAGCAAACTGAAAGGAAACGATATCCTACCGTGTAACTAATGAGAGCAATGCTGACCATTGTAATGCGACGTCGAGATTCCAAGACATCCCACTTATATTGCTGAGCAACGGATGAAGAGACATAGCTCTCACTACTCTCCGTGTCGATCAGAGCATGCAAAATTTGCCCGTTAACAAAGAAGTCGAGTGACAGCATCTGTAAGACATTGTGGGGCCGGAGCCACGCCCAGCGATAACACTTACAGTTGAAGTGGAAGGGCGCTGCTTTATGTTCGCATGAGACGTGCAAACCTTCTGAAAATGTCCTTTCTTTCCACAGCCATTGCAAGTAGCTTCGCGTGCAGGACATTTAGAACGCAGATGTTTAGAATATCCACAGAAGAAACATTTGGATAAGGAGGTAGTGATTGTAATCGTCTGATCAGAGGACCCATCATCATCAACATAGACAGCAATACATCAGTGGTTCACACTGATGCTTAACTGCCACATGTGTGTGGGCTGAGATACTGCCAGGACGCCCAGACCTAGACAGGAGAACGATTAGGGTTCTCAACCAAAGCCTTTGGCTCAAAAGCCTGTACCGCAAGGCAGCGGTTGGGTGGCAATGTACCAGAACTGGTACTTTTTCCGGAAAAAGATGCCAACCTTCCAACCCCAACCTGGAGGACCACGAGATCTACCCATTGGCCTGCCTGGTATGAGTGACTCTATCGGTGTGGTGGCCACACCGTCCAGTTTAGCCCAATAGGTCATCGAGATGCGCAAGCCGTCACACCACGTCAAGTCTCGTTGTGACAGTTCTGTAAGGAATGTTTTGTGGCGCAACCGCAAGCTGCCGAAGAATTGCTGTGTTTGAGATTGATGAAACGCCATTTCCAGTGATCGTGCTGGTCGAAGGCGGTCTGAAATGTTAATGTACGTTGTTCTAACAATCTCTGGCGTATGTATGGTGACTGAATTCCGGAAATGAATGAGTCACGTAACGCTTCATCACGATGTTCCTCTGCTGTGACTGTCTTGAATGTGCACTCACTGACCAACGACTTAAGCCGACGGACCAACTGATCGGCATTTTCACTGGAGTCTTGCTTACACGCCGCCGACGTGTCGGGCGTAAATTACGTTACAAGGCCAAATATAAATGGTCTGGAGCGTCTCGACAGCATCTTCATGGATTTTGCAGTCGGATATAAGTTCATCTACAGAAGTGGAAATGTGACTGACCAAAGTGAACAGTCTGGATGGATTTTCGGGCCCGAGAATCGAAGAGGGAAATGTCTTGAACCAGGGTTCCCACAGTTTCGCAGAACCTGTTGCGCACGGGTCCACATTAAACCTATCATGTCGTAGAAACCGCTCTACTGATGTTAGTCGACTCACTGCAGCTCGGGAGGTAAACATTAGGGAAGAACAGGCAGGGTTTCGCCCTGGGCGGGGTTGTATAGATCACATTTTTACCCTTCGTCAAATTCTGGAGCAGCGTCATGTGTACCGCCGGCCAACAATCGCCGTATTTCTCGACTATAAAGGTGCGTTCGATTCGGTGGATCGATCTACACTTTTAGAGTCGCTTAAACGCAGGGGTGTACCGACCAAGTATGTGAACATACTGTCGGCGCTTTATTCCCATACTTCAGCTCAGGTTAGGGTTTACGGTGAACTGTCTGGCAGTTTCAGAAACAGGCGTGCGTCAACGAGTATGCCAAGCTGATCTGACAGTTAAATGGTGCTGAATCAGAAATGAAATAGGAACCCCTGAGTGATGGGATATATTTAAAGAGAAAAAAGCAATCGAACTTTCCTGTGGAGGAACAGCTCTCCACTTTGAACAAATCAAAAGCTTCAACGGCAAGTTTGCTACGAAAGATGAAAGTCAGCTTGGGTAAGTCACTCTGGTTTACCCTATATCCAAAAACAGCATTAGCTTCGAGATTTTACGGTTTACCAAAAATACATAAACCTGGGATACCACTGCGGCCAATTGTTGACTATACAGGAACCCCAACATATGCCCTGGCTAAATTTTTGTCTCGTATTCTTAAACCTCTTGAAAAATGTACAGACCGTTCTATTCAGAATTCCACACAACTGGTTACCAAGCTGAAAGAACTTATCTTAAGACCGGATGAATGTCTGGTCAGCTTTGACATTATTTCGTTGTTCACCAAGATTCCAGTGGGGGAAAGTCTGGAGGTGATTCGCCAGCGTCTTGAAGCAGATGCCAGTTTAGCTGAACGAACAAGTTTATCAGTTAATGAAGTTATAGAAGCTACAGAGCATTGCTTACGGTCTACCTTCTTTACGTTCAAGGGGGTCCTGTATCAGCAAACAGACGGAGTAGCAATGGGTTCGCCCATCTCTCCCACAGTTGCCAACTTGTTCATGCAAGATTTGAGAGAAAAGTTGCTGTCCAGCTTTCCTGATCCACCTAGACTTTGGTGGAGGTATGTCGATGATACGTTGGTGGTGATGCGTACAGAAACTATTGAGAAGTTCATGGAACACATAAATTCCTTTCATCAGCATATCAAATTTACGATTGAGCGCGAATCAGTGGACCATGAACTGAGTTTTCTAGACTGCAGAATACGCAGAAGAGCAGACGGTAACCTGGACACAGGCGTGCACAGAAAGGACACCCATTCTAATCGGTACCTTTCCTTCAGCTCAGAACACCCCATGTGCACCAAGAAAGCAGTTGCATCCAGTTTGTTTCGCAGAGCCTTGTTATTAACCAGTTCCGAGGAAGAGCTATCGAAAGAATACAAGATTGTCAAGTCGACACTGAAAGCTAACGGTTACTGTGACAAGATTCTACGTCCAATTCAGCAGCTACCTTGTAACAAGATCAACGAGCCCAGGAACTGGCTATCGACTATCGTTATTCCGTACAGAAAGAGTACACAACATACAATAACTATCTACTCTTGTTTGCACCTGGGATCGTCACGTGGTGACCTCAGGTGAACTGTGAACCCATACATCCTATTGGTAGCCTGTCTACACCGCATGTTAAACACACAAACGTGCCAGTTGATGACTTTCATTTGAAGCTTGTACATTGTAAATTTTCTGATTTAAATCGCTTGATAAAGGCTCTCCGAGAGGGTCGAAACGTTGCGAAACCGATAACTCTGGTTTTTAACTCGTTGTGGCTTAACCAAGGAATTACTTAATAATGAGTCGAACTTTCCCCCAATTATGTGCTATTTTTGTTGGAGGTATTTGCAGTGAAAACGAAGTTCCTCAAGACCCGCACTGGCCCGAAATCAATTAGGGTTCTGCCGGCACTAGAACTCCGGCCATGCTTTTCATGAGGCAACCGTGTTTACCACTGCGCCATTGACCTCACATTAGGCACGACCGAATTCAACTTGGAGAGAAGTCCTAGTCGAGGGGTCATCGATTGGAGTTAACAGACAGTAACTGTCTCCTCTCGAGGCGATCGGGCAACCTGATCATTACTCACAAGCGAAAGTGGTTGAGCGTTCACATATGATAATTCGGTCGTGCCTAATGTGAGGTCAATGGCGCAGTGGTAAACACGGTTGCCTCATGAAAAAATGGCCGGAGTTCTAGCCCAGAAAGGGGCCGACTGGAAAGTCTGTGGCATTGCGACAGCTACGATCAATTGTGGGTGGTGTTCAATCTGTATGAGAAACAAAATCCCCTACTATTCATCAGTATATGGATTTAATAAAATACGCGAGGTGCATAAGGTCAATTATATAAGACTACGAACGTAAAATGAATGTACATACAGTACAACATAAGGATAACATTTACACTGCCAAACTATGCACCGCACTTCGCTACACTTTGATAAAGTTCACTCCTGTGATGTTTTTCTTTACAATATAAGAAGTCTTTTTTTCAGTAATTGTTAATATTGATTACAATTCGCTATTCTGATAGTTCTTTGGGGGACGTTGGAAAGACAGCAAGACGTAAGGTAGTACTTCATCCCTAACCGTCTTCGGCAGCACATGTGGTCCTCAAATAAAGGCAATTAACGCAGAATGAATCCCATCGCCCATCGTGATTTATCTGTCTGCCGGTACCACTACTAGCACGTGCTGCCAGTTATGCTGACAGGAAACCAGCGCAACTCGCTGGCATTTTTCAACGAAGGCCAACATTCTTTTACTTCGATACATACTCATGACGTAAACTGAGGATCCCTGGAGTGTGATAAAGCAGTGTAGATGTCAACATCCAGCAATAATCCCGCTAGCACACATTAGGGATTAATTAGGGGTAAATTAGGGTCGTTTCGGGTCATTTTAGGGACGCATTTTTTTGGACCAATAATGTGTTGCTTGATGAAAAAGTATCTAATCTCCAGTGCGCCAGTAGAATCCCTATTTATATAATACGTGAAGCACAGAACACAAAGGAATTGCATTAACATTGAGGGAGCACTTGTTGTACGTATAAAGATGCTTATCGATAAGTATGAAATCAAAAGCTCAAACACTTACGTTTGTGAGCGTGTGCCTAATTCTTGAATCAAGCAAGCGCACTGCTGACGGCGAGCGAGATACAGATTACGCTCAACTTGGTACTGCTCCATCCTCGACCATTCGCGCCAGAACCCACCCGTAGCGCAGTCCAAAGCACCTGTGGTGTTTTCAACGTTTTATACCTCATTCTACTAATCTCGCGTAACTTCTACATTAGACTGCATTTTCACTCTTGTTTTATCCAATTGAAAAGAGAACACTTTTGAATAAAACTCTGCTGCGCGTACGCGTCAGTTCGTCTTTCAACGGTTGGCGATTAACATTTTTAAGTGCAATCCATCTTGTGTCTAACTCAATAAACTCGAATCACCTTTCTTTTAAAGCTGTCCATTCACGAAGCTGATGAGGCATTTATTCCTCGCAAACTATGGAAGTTCTCCTCTCGCTCACCGCTTCCGCGGAACATACGTCGTCTTCTTGACCTACGTTCCCGTCTATTCTCTGAGCAGAAGCTAATGGACAATCTGAAAGCCTTCTGCTTTGTACGAAACAGGGACAAGCGGTAAAACCGTCAATGAACAAACGGGTATAGTAAGAAAAGATTATACCAATAACCCGAGGGAATAAGAATTTTCTTCTTCAAGTACATGCGCCGCCAGAGAAAAACTAAGCCCTCGGCGCTTTCGCTGCGGCTTCCCGACGGGGAAACCTCCTCCAACCCCCAGGTGGTTGCTGAGACGTTCAGAGAATATTATTCAGCAGTTTACAATGTGGTCCCGCCAAACTGGCATCCGATTCTCCCGCGGAGAAATTTCCAATGCCCACTCCTAACAGCTGAATTCTCTGTGCTCGACGTTCAGGATCTCTTGCTTAAGATCAATCCTTATAGTGCAATGGGACCAGACGGATCCATCCTCGGATCCCCAAAGAAGCGACGCCTGGTTTGGCGGTGCACATCCATGGTTTATTTAAACAGACACTTTGGACCAGCGCTTTTCCAAAGGCATGGAAAGGCAGGCGATCGTCACTCCCCTACTAGTTGTCGACCGATCAGCCTCAACAGCACCCCATGCAAAATGGTGCAGCGTCTGTCAAAACGCGCCATCCTTGAGCATTTCTCCCCAATAACCTCTTCTCCTCTACCCAGCATGGCTTTCTTCCGACCGGTCATGCATAACGAATATGCTAATCTTCATGGATAGCCTGACAGACGCCAAAGACAATGGCCATATCTCGGATGCTATCTTCTTCGACTTTGCCAAAGCTTTTGACCGTGTCCCACACGGTCCCCTTGTACATAAACTAGAGGCTTATGGCATCCAAGGTGAGGTTCTCCGCTGGATTGCATCCTTTCTTGGCAACAGGACTTTCAGAGTAAAAACCGGATCGGACCTTTCTTCTCCTTCTCCGATCTCCGCTGGAGTTCCTCAAGGATCCGTACTCGGTCCGTTATTGTTTCTAATATATATCAACGATCTTCCTGACCTTATTTCTAGCAACGCCCTCCTTTATGCTGATGATTTAAAAATCTGGAATGCTTGTGATCCCAGTGCATTGCAGATTGACCTTGACCGTATTAAGTGCTGGTCGGATGACTGGAGTCTCCCTCTAAACGACAGCAAGTGTGCGCATATGTCGCTCGGAGGAGACTCCGGGAACCTATTCGTGATACATGGTGCACAAAGTGTAATAGATATCGCGAAAGTAGACCTCAAAAAGATCTAGGGATTTGGCTGTCGACCGGTTTATCCTTTTCTTATCACCACCAGATGGCCGCCAAAAAGGGATTTGGGACTCTTGGGATGATAAAAGAGCCTTTCCCGCATAGACAGGCATGCCTTTCAGTCGCTCTACGGGGTCTACATACGACCACTGCTTGAGTATGCTAATCAAGTCGTATACACCGGCTTGAAGAAGGACATACTCACCATCGAACGTGTCCAGCGAGTAGCCACTAAAATGGTCACTCCTACGCGTCTCGTCTTGAAATTCTTGATCTTTACCCACTTGAGTTTCGAAGACTCCGCGGTGACTTAATCCTTACGCACTTTTTCTTTAGCACAGGACTCGTGCAGCAATTCTTTACCCCAGTAGTCGATAACAGTCGAAGGGGTCACGACAAGAAGCTCTATAAGCTTCGACCCGAACCTTCCTTAGGCAACAGTTTTTCTCTTACAGGGTTACCAACCATTGAGACAACCTTCCATTAGAGGTTGTTAGCAGCTCTTCTTGGGACAGTTTCAAAGGGTTACCAGATTTTCGCTCACTTAAGAAATTGTCAGATTAGCCATTTTGTTCTTTCCTACCTGATTAGTTATTTACTGTGTTCTATGTATTCTCTCTAACCCTGTTTTCTATGACTGGTTTCCAGGCCAAAGGAAAACCACTGACATCAGAACGAACAAACTGACGGGACCCGGGTGAATTGGATCTCCAATCTCGAACCAGTGAATGAATCACTGAACCTGCTGAAAGTCAACGAAGATTCTTCATCGATTGACACACGGATTCGAGATAGAGTCGCAAGGTTCCCGAATCCAGTCGGTTTTTCTTGCGCAGCTTCAAGCGGGCGTCTATCGATCTGAAAGGTAATAATTGGAAACAGGGCGTAGCACCGCTCTTGAGAATTACATTAAACACCAAGAACAGAGTAAGATTACTTGCATAATGGGTGTCTTAGTAAGTGAGTTTGTTTACTGGAGTTGAGCCAGGTCTCCTTGCAAGACGGGTAATGGAAATGGGACATCGGGGTTTTATTTGCATTCGAACATAGACAACAAGTTGGAGAAACAAATCAAGACACTCTCGACAGTCTAGTACTATAACTGCACGCGCAGTAGAATGTCTTGTATAAT
>LOND01000291.1:73571-99525 GCA_014220965.1 Paragonimus kellicotti
GCCAGCGAGCACCACCCTACTCAGAGTGTGACAACCCATCCTGAGTGCAAGCCAAGTGTTCAAAAAAGACTGTATGCGTCAGTGGTGGCAGGTGCCCAGGAATCGTCACGCTCAATATATTGGGCGTACCTATAGGTACGCGACAGGCATACTAGTACCTATATATAGGTACTAGTATGCCTGTCGCAAAAACTCTGGTGCCCGGTTAGGCTGTTGTGATGCAGGACCTTCCGGAGTGCCTCGACTCGTCTCTCCAACTACGCGATGAACATGACCGCGAACTTTGGCTCGTCTTCTATGTTCAAATGCAAATCAAACCTCCATGTCCGATCTCCATTACCCGTCTCGCAAGGAAGCCTGACTCACCGCATGTAAACAAACCGAGGTTGGTACGGGTTTCCCTTGCAAGTGTGTCAGGAAACTGAGGAAGTTCTCCCAGCAGTCTGTAAACTGCGTCTGTTCGGCGGTGTCTCAGTTTGCCCCGACTGAGTGACAGTGGAGAAACCAAGCCGCGAAAAATGCGGTCGCTGTTGACCGTTCCCGCAACGTAATTATCAGAAATGTGCCCGATATATGTGGGGACAACACCGCTCACGATATTAACAATGGAAATTTCTCGCGTCCGCCCTAAAGCTAGAAAATGTGCTTCTGCAGAACATAATGCGCATCCCGCGCCCTAGCCTGACCCCAGATAAATTCTTATCACGGTTCTGGAAAATCACCGTAACTGCCCCTGAAAAAGCTACATACATACTACAGCATTTTTGCGACGAGGAGGCGTAACCTTCCATCCCGATCGTCCTAAACACGAACGCGAGGAGTTGAGAGCTGATTATCTGGCAGGAGCTGCTGGCTTAGTGGTTCCCCAGTTGACCTGCAGTATAAAAAAACGCATCCCAGTAGGCTCAGTGAGAGTCAGCGATAACTTCGCCAATGCGCCCAGCACCTCCCAAGAAATCCAGTCCATTCTCGACTCCAACAATTTGCACTCATTCAAAATAAATTCTGTCGAATGTGCCTATACCAACGTCCAAAGTGTGTGACCACGGAGTGGAATTCATGCCCTTTGCCTCGCGAATGACTTCTTTCTTGTCGGAATTACTGAATCATGGCTTTCACCAAATCATCTTGATCCTGAGCTTGATATAGCAGACATGGAGCCTCTGTCGAAATGATAGAATAATGGATAGGAGAGGCTATGTTGCCCTTAATGTCCTCAACTTCATCCAAGCTACTTCCCTGTCTCACCCAATGTTCACTACCATTCCTGAGTCCATCTGGTGCTGTATCGCACCATTGATCCCTGACAGATTGTTAGCTGACGTAACCTATCGGTCTCTCTGCCCTTGTTTTGAATGCGATGAGGCAACCCTGTCTGGACTCAACTGTATCCCCTCCGTAGGTTACTCACATAAATTGACTGCCATGGTTTAACTTTTAATCTTATTCGCACAAAGGCCTCATCGATGCAACATTTCTAGCCGCAGTTGCAGCTGATGGCCTTACGGAACATGTGACCGACTGTACAAGATGGCGCGAGGGCCATGCTCCTTCCCGTCTAGACTACATCTTCACTAATGAGGAACTAATGATAAACAACTTAATAGTGAACGCCCTGCTCGGCTTAAGCGATCACGCTGTGATAACCTTCGACTTCATTTGTAGTGCTGAGCTTACTTCCAAAGCAAACGTTCCAAAAAGGAACTTCCATAGAATTAAGGTGGATGCACTCAACGCGTACTTAGCTAATGCCTCGTGGGATCAGTTTAACTCATCATTGTCTGTTGGGGAAATGTGTGACCATTTTACTAATACCATTCGCGAAGCCATAGATTGCTCAACACCATTCTACCCCACAACCCGCCGGAAACCGCAACAGCGATTGCGGTCCCGAACGTTAAAAATGATCAACTGTAAACGTCTAGCATGGACTCCGGTTTAGAATGTCAGGGGATTTAGATGATCATCATCTCTACGCGCGACTTCGAAACCGATGCACCAAACTAGTCAGGGAAGATCGACTGGATTTCCAGCGACGTTAACCCAGCGCTTCGTCAGCGATCCTAAAAGCCTGTATAAATTTGTTTCAAAAACCCGTAAAGCCAAAGCTGGCGTACCCCAGCTAGCCGGCCCGCGAGGGCTTACTAGCTCAGATGGTGAAGCTTCTCGAAGTTCTGGCTGACTTCCACAACATTGTTTAAAAACAGCCTGTAGAACCGCTCGGCGGCAAAAGGTATCAACACTTCTGGAGGAATCTCCATGGTGGATGCCAGGCGGAATGCTGTGCTGAAGAAAATTCGGGGGATTAAACTCATCTTGCGGGCCAGACTGTATATCCTCTTTAGTCCTTGCTCATGGAGCTGTACAGTTAGCTGTCCCACTAAGCATTCTGTTTACAGTCTATTGGTATAAGAACGGTGTCCGAAATTGGCAAATATCCTTCCCGTATTCAAAGACGGGCAGCGCAATCAGCCTGGCTACTGTCGCCCGATTGTCCTCTTGTCGTGTGTATCCAAGATCCTTGGAGCGTTACTCCATGCTTTGCTATCTAGACGCAAGCTTTCTGCAGATGGCAATATGGCTTCCTCCGCTGCCGCTCATATTGCTATTTATTTGCTCCTAACTGTAGATCAGTGGACCTATGCTACTGGCAAGGGACAGGGGTCGATGCTGTTTACCTTGACTTTGCCAAGGCTTTTGACCGAGTGAATCATTCTGTCTTACTCGACAAGCTTCACCGTTGTGGTGTCAACGGTAACCTCCGTTGTCCCGAATTCTATCTATCAAACCATTCCTATCGTGTGCTGGTGGGTTCCTCCGTATCCTCTGTCAGACTCAGCCCCAGCAGAATCCCACAGGGCTCCATCTTGGGGTCACTACTTTTCGCCATCCTCATCAACGACCTGTCATCTGTAGTATCACCTCCATGGCTTGTATGAAATGCGCTTCGCACCTTCAAAGTGCAAAGTGTTGCTTCAAGACTGGGGCATTTCCACTCCTACTTATTGCAAGTAATCCGCTTGAGACTGTGGACAGTTTCACCTACTTGGGTAGCACTATCTCGTCAGCTTGTAATATTGCTGATGAGATATCAGCGAGGATAGCAAAGGCACGAGTTGCTCTTTATTACTTCTGATCTCTTGTGGCGTCGCGAAAGGACGTCCGGATTGTCACTAAAAGAGTAAGGGTATATGATGTTTTGTGTGGGTTCTGTCTGTTTTATTGGTTCGTTATGGTCGAAGACGTGGCCTGTTCGCAAGGAAGATATCAACAAGCTTGCTGTATTTGACCATCGTTGTCTCCGCCAAATAGCCCACATTAAGTGGACTGATCGCGTGAGCAATGCGGCAGTTCGCCGGCGCGTATTCCGGAACGCTCGGGATGCGCGATCAATTGGTCAACTACTCACGTTGCACAGCCTGCGATGGTTAGGTCACGTACTCCGTATGCCAGCATTATATACTGAGACCACCAACAGTTGGGTGAAACCACGTGGTGTCAAGCGACAACGTGGTCACGAAATATGAAGACCCTGACTGCTCCACTGAGTAAAGTGGGTAGGTGTCGCCTGCCTGGATGGGGTCCTCGTGATCACTCAAACCGCTGGTTGGAGACGCTAT
This sequence comes from Paragonimus kellicotti, assembly GCA_014220965.1. Classification (NCBI taxonomy): domain Eukaryota; kingdom Metazoa; phylum Platyhelminthes; class Trematoda; order Plagiorchiida; family Troglotrematidae; genus Paragonimus; species Paragonimus kellicotti. The sequence goes on from LOND01000291.1 coordinate 77,192, forward strand.
CCGAGATGGCGGTGTGTCGCAGTCAATGGCGTACCTGCATTCATACCATTTCTAGTTCTTCCGCTTAGACTTCTTATTAATTTTCAACCTTCTTAGTAACGTTTTCTTCTAGGATATTCCACGTCACTGTTGAGGTGAGCGGCAGCCCGAGCCACAGTACCTTTTGGTCAGGCTCATGGCTGATATGATGATGATGATGATGATTTTAGCGTGACCAAACCCCTGCTGACTGTCTATTCATTTTTACAGCCCACATTTGAATCTCACTTTTTGTTCATCGTGTAACACATTGTGATGGGTACGGCATTCGAAACCGGTAAGTTGGCTACTCTTTTATAAGTTTGATCGTCCTTTGAAATTACCTCCTTATTTACAATTTGGAACTAGGTAAGTTTACTCTGTAGTGTACATACACTACCGTAGCGTCCAATCGGGATCGTTTCTTTTGGATGTTGTCGCCGCCAGTGTATACAAATGACCACGGGCCGGATCAGATGGCACCTATGGTTGTGGTCGTCATGTGGTAATGGTCTAGAGCTCCGGTCTCCACACATGCTTTCGTCTAAGTTTGAATGACCTGAACGTTTTCATTCTGGATGTGTGATCCATGCCTTTTGCACTTTAGGTTTTCTAGATGGCACTTTCATGTTGCTGGTAATTAGTGGGGAATTTATTCAATTTACTCTAAACATTGCCTACCATTGATCATAGTTCTCGCATTCACATGGGATTTTCAGCCAGTTCCTCTCGAAATGAAGCTCTGGACTGCAATTTCCATCTTGATGACGTAGAGACCGTCAATAGTGCGTATCCCCGCAATGATCAGTTAGTGACTCAGTGATCTACAACCTTGCTTTGTGACCACGTGGATCGGGGTTCACATTTCGTTCGTGTTAAGGAAATGCATTACTGGCGAGCTCTAACGGGAGCTGTTTCCTTTCAAAGTTGACTAGTCAAGAAGTCCGTATAAACATGAAGTCTGCGGTCAGTTGTGAATGCAGTTCAATTTATACTTTTATGTATCTTGATATCAGTTCAAGTTGTCTCAAGATGTTCCATTGCTTGTACCCTGTGCCTGTTGTTCAAAGTAGACGGATCTCATTGGTACATTATGATAGAAACTGGAGCCGGGATTATCACACTATAATCCAAAAATAGTGCGCAGACTTATGCTGGTGGGCTCTGACCGTTTCTGGTTGACAAACATTGCATATGCACTAGTGGATGGTAATAGTTGCTCCATGCATGCCTGTCGGTTGAGAAACAAAACTGACGAGGTATCTCCTAATCGACATACCAGCTCAGCGCTAGATGGACCACATATTGGACACGCTGGAACGCTGGGACTTGTGGCAGTCAAGCATCAGTGTGAACCACTGATGTATTGCTGTCTATGATGATGATGATGATGATGATGATGATGATGGGACTGATAGGTCTGACTCGCGCAGAGTTACATTCTAATTTAGGTCTGCATGATCACCTCTGTTTTTACAACCGGCGTCCGATGGCCCAACTCAATTTGGAGGCCTGCCATTGTACATGCGTACACAATGTTGGGATTCCAGTGCAAGTTTTTGCCTCGATCTTCCACCGTACTGCGTCAGTGCGATACGTTTAGTTTGGATAGCCCAGTGGGTATAAAAAAATACCGGAAATTCTTTGGGACAACTTACATAGAGGAATGCCGCTGAAACACAGAAAATTTTATCCTGCTAACTTAGTTTGGAAGAGGCATAACGTATCGTACGACGACAAACACCTTACGGGACAAAGCGGAGAACGCAGTACGCTACTTCCAGACTGTTTATGGCGGAAGAGCTCTTGGAGTGAGGGGAAGTTTCTTCGTGTTTATTGGCTCGATGATGGTTGTTTTATCAATGACCAATGAATGTTGCCATTGGCGTTTCTGAGCATTATGGTTGTGAGCGAAGTATCTTAGTGAGCTATAAATAGCCTCGCGGCAACCACATCGACTGTCAATCATATAGCAGTTGGTGTAAGTTCCGGTTTTCTGAACTTTTTCAGCCAATCCACGCATAAATACCGGTGATTTGAAGCTCATAAACTGGGAAAGCAACGCCAAATCTTAAATACTATCATTTTGATCAAGCGTTTTTTGTGAATTGGTGCAAAGAGTGATTGTTACTTGCGCAGGTGGTTTCACACATTTGGTTAGGTCTACTCGACAACAAATTACTAAGCTTTTTCACAATACCTGTGGTTAGGATAGGTTTCAGTTCACGTTCATCACATACTGGAGCGAACTCTGTTATTATCGAAGTGGATGGGGCCGCGCGCAACACGCTAGTTTGCTTGGTTGGGGCGCATTTGCTAATTTCATTTATCTTAACGTTTGAGTCCTTCGCCCTTCAGTTAATATCTCATCAGTTAGGTTTTCGGGGTCTCAGCTTTATATATATATAGATGTGTATAATATATCACTTATCTACAGTGCATGTATCTTCCAAATGAGCACCCGTAATATTTTTACCATCTTTTTTGTATGGAGAAATGGGAGTTATGCCTGAATTGTCAAAGGCAGTTCAAGAAATGGATTGGATTCTTCCAACGGATATTCAGGGCGAAGCTGTCCCACTTATACTTGGTGGAGGTGATGTGCTTATGGCTGCCGAGACTGGTAGTGGAAAGACTGGGGCTTTCTGTCTTCCGGTTCTTCAAATCGTCTACGAGACTCTGAAGGACTTACAAACGAATAAACACGCAAGTCTTCCTTTAAAGGTAATCATAATAATAAATTGTGTGTAGGGGAAACATGCTCACCCCACTGCTGGTGTTCGGCAGATACTCAAATTGAATGCCTACGATCGAACGGAAGCAATGGCCATTGATGCGAACGGACTTCTGTGTCAAAGCCGAGATCCCGGTGGATGGCACGGTGCAAGGGCCACTCTCGGCGTGAAGAACGCAGGTGATAACTTAGTGTGTTGTTTAAAGCTCACTTTCTGACTTTTATATCACGTGGTGTTCACTGCCGTATGACGCATAACTGAATTGAATGCTTTCAGGCTTCTCGGACCTCGCCAGAGGTCATAGTAACTGGGTTCGAACCTGTTGTCCTGTGTTTGTCACTGCGAAATTGTTACCTCGACTATTGTCTACACAGATTTAGATAGCCTGATAGTATCCAATCTATATATGACCCAGTGTGCATATTGTACAACAGTAACTCCTTCTTGGTTGACGTTTCTTTTTCACTCAATCTGTTCGCTTAACCCGATACTATGCCCTGACAGGTTTCGGTCTTTGTTATAGGTTGTTTCAACTTGTGTGGACGACGGAGACCATCCCTCCGTGCTGGGGTCACTCGATAATAGTTCCCATATTTAAGAAAGGAGCCCGGGGCTCTTGCGAAAACCATAGAGGGATTAGTTTGACCCCAGTCATTTCAAGGGTTCTAGCATCAATTATACTTCGTCGACTCACTGCAGTTCGGGAAGTAAACATTAGGGAAGAACAGGCAGGGTTTCGCCCTGGGCGGGGTTGTATAGATCACATTTTTACTCTTCGTCAAATTCTGGAGCAGCGTCATGTGTACCGCCGGCCAACAATCGCCGTATTCCTCGACTATAAAGGTGCGTTTGATTCGGTGGACCGATCTACACTTTTAGAGTCGCTTAAACGTAGGGGTGTACCGACTAAGTATGTGAACATACTGTCGGCGCTTTATTCCCATACCTCAGCTCAGGTTAGGGTTTACGGTGAACTGTCTGACAGTTTCAGCACCAGGAGCGGCGTACGTCAAGGCTGTCCCTTTCACCATTTTTGTTCAATTTCGTCATAGACGAAATAATGGAGGACTGTCTGCGGCACTCACAGATGCTGTTGACAACTTTCAAGCGGCACAAACAACACTGGACGCTATTTCGCGTTCTGCTAAGTACTTCGGAATGCGCTTTGCAGCCTCAAAATGCAAAGTGCTTCTGCAAGATTGTTGTGATTACGTAGATTTAATGTTAGATAATGAAGTCATGGAGGTTGTTGACCGGTTTGTATACCTGGGAAGCTGCATCAGCGGTGGCGTCGGAGGTGTAGGGAATGAAATAGAAGCGCGTATTTCCAAGGCTAGGTGGTGTTCGCTAATCTAAGACACCTATGGCGACAGAGGTATTTCCCTAAAGCTTAAGGGTCGTGTATATCAAACAACAGTGAGGGCCGTATTACTTTACGGCAGCGAAACCTGGCCACTCAGGGTAGAGGACGTGAACCGTCTCCAGGTATTTGACCACCGATGTCTGCGTTCAATCGCTCGTATCGGGTGGCACCAGCGAGTAAGCAACGAGAGGTTAGGAAGCGGGTGTTTGGCACTGATTGTCAAACGAGTTCTCTTGTTCAGTCGCTACATTTGCACAGACTTAGATGGTTAGGTCATGTACTAAGGATGCCAGATAGTCGTTGCCACACCGAGCACTGTTTGCGGACGCTGCGGCCGACTGGCGCAAGGTGCGAGGTGGACAGATGATGACCTGGCGTAGACAAATGAAATCGTTTACGAAGGGGTTGGTCACTGTAGGTCGGGTTCGTCTCCCGGGCTGGGGCCCTCGCGACTCACAGAGTCGGTGGCTTGAGACGTTAGGTGAGATGGCGGCTAATCGAGCTCAGTGGCGTGAATGTGTCGTTGTTTGGCCGAGTTGTCTGTGAAGTGAGTGCACTTTATGATGCGGGGCAGTGAAAGCCGTAAGGAAGCTGTCTCGCTGATGACGCCTTACTTTCACTCACAGCTCGGTTGTTTGTTTGCAAGGTGTAGGCGCCCGCTGCCTTGATATAGGCTTAGTGAGACTCGTGATGACTTATAAGACGTCAGCTATTTTGTAGTAGTTGAGGTCCACCTTCCCCCCCCTCCCCTCCTCTTGTTTTCTTCTTTCTTCCTATATAAGTTTTTTTTCTTTTCCTTTGTTCTTCGTGGTTGTGTGGCAGTCAAGCATCAGTGTGAACCACTGATGTATTGCTGTCTATGATGATGATGATGATAGGTTGGGATAGGTTGAACTAGGTTTAGGCACACTTCTCGTGCATCAAGCCGAAGCTTTTATTCATTTAATCACCGACCCTATGAGCATCACTGTGGTGACATTGGGATGACTAAGCTAATTGTTGTGTAACGCTTTCTGGATATCCATAATCCATGCTCCTTACTGTTATCCAACTCGAACGGAGTTATGCCAGCTAACCAGACCAGCGGTGACGGACGATACAGCCTCATGAACCCGATTTGCTGTATATTTCGTTGGTGACATATCACTGACATGTCACTGAATGTTCAACAGCCCTCTTCCATGAGCGCCTTTGTTTGCCGGGATGGATAAGGTTTTCTCCAATTAAAAGCACGATTTTTTTGTAAGCGTCTTAAATTCCCTTGGTTTCCAACCAATGCGATCTTTATTCCTACGAACTGTAAACGTAGAACAGTGGTAGATACGACCAATAATGAGGACTCAAGCTGATACTCCATATCACAACTGTTTCTGCTTTCTCTTGGACTCGAGGCAGAAGTGGTTGGGATGTGCTTCGCACGAACAACCTTAATGTCACGCATCAGACTATAGAATCACAAGTCCGATTAGTACAATTTGTGACAGTGGGACGTTCGACGTAACTGACACGTATCGCGCTCTGGATCAACGTATCTCATTTCAGACTTGATATTCAATTGTTTTTCATTTAATTTATTTTTGTTCACTCTGTGTGCTTATTGACTAGCAAGCACCTTCCATTTGGAGTGGAATCCTTGAGTGCTATAAAAGTTGAAACTACATTTCGGACGTATTTGATCGTCACTGTTTTCGTGTTTTACTTGATTTTGTAAATTATATCAAATGACTAGCTGTTCAATTCAGATTCCTAAGTTTTGTTTAACTCTAATTAGTGTTTGCAAATTTTTTAAGCTCGCGTTGTCTGCAAGTTTTCCTTGTGAAATCTAAAACAGTCATTCTCTCAGTAGTTTAAGCAAGGTAGCTGAAGACGAACACTAGTAGCATTTACAAAAAGCCAACATGGTCTAGCCAATGTATACGCCCCACTAGCTTCGACCCAATGAAGCATAAGCGTTGCTTGCTGTGAGCCTTGTTTACCTGAACCTACTGAACGCGTACATCCAACTGCGTTGCACGAGAACCGAAAATACAATGACCCAAAAGCAGTGAAACTGATGAGGTAACTATCACCTAGGGGTGATTTGCAATGTTGCGAACAACTCGACGTATTGTCTCTTCGTTGAAGTGGACTTACAACTTCCCTAATCAGCCGTACTAGTTAGTTATGCTTTCAATTAAAAGAGATTGACCTATTCATACCAAATCACACCGCGTCTACTGATTCTCTTGGAACTGTGGAAAACTTTACGTGGAGAGAACGGATATATTCTCGACCTCAGGAATGAAGGAACGTGTACCCAAGTGGATTCACAGAATAATCTTACAGCCTGATACTGCGGTCACAGAAAATCCCAGACTGCTGACTTCGTGAGTCGGAAGACATATCCTGTCAGCTGATCAAAACGTTTCGGTTACGTCAGCCCTTACCATCATGGTACGCCATCACAACCTACGATTTTTACCATTTGCTGAAGCCGCCGTCATAAACTGATTCATACTTATGCTATGTACCCAAAGCAATTAATTGTGAACCTTAGGCTGTCGTGAATCCACTCTATAGTGAATCTCACATTCGGGTCACTGTCTCATGTTCACTTCCTTATCATTGTTCTCCTCAGGCTTTTTACATGTTCAGTCGCAACTTTCCATGTTTTGGTTATTTGGTACTGATCAGCCAATACGTACTGCTACCAATGTTCGTCTTTTAACTGTGTTGCTCACGGTTTCCTTGCTGACCTTATTTCACTTTGAGTTTCAAGCATACTTATTGTTCTACATGGCTTTCGTTTGTAAGGTCGATACTACTACGAAGCCGCAATCACTGATGAAGGATTGTGTCGTGTCGGTTGGTCTACTCTACGAGCCGCACATGATGTCGGTACAGATGCCGAGAGCTTCGGCTTCGGTGGGACAGGCAAAATGTCTCATCGACGTCAGTTTGATTCCTACGGAGAGTCATTCGGCATTGGAGATGTTATTGGATGTTTTCTTGATCTCGACAACATGTCAATTTACTGGTCGAAAAACGGTCTGTTTGCCATTCTTCATTGTTTCCGTTTAATTAAAACCATGCGCCACTAGCACTCCCGTCATTACGAAATTCGTGATATTTTTAATTCTAATATTGTAGCAATAATTGTCTGTTATCATTTATGCCTCTGCAATGATTGATTTAGACGGATTTTAACAGTATAAGCGATGCGCAACTTGTCATGATCACACAGTTCGGACATTGTCAAGATGCCACGTATTCCAACTATTTCTTATTTCGATTTTAACCGTTTGCATCTACAACACTAGTTAAATACACGCTAGCCTCTTTCGCCCGTTTATTGTAGTACTCGAGATCGTTCCAACCTCCGATCGCTTATTGTCCTGACGCACGTTACCCGTCTCCTGTTTCCTCGGTTTCAATTGCGATAAACTCGATTGTCCGTAGTTTAAGTTTCTGGGTTGGTTACTATCTAGTTGTGGCACGGTTCATGTTAGTGAAATTGTTCCAATTTCTCACAAACCTCCAGCTATTAGTAACCAAAACAATTCTCAACAGGCTGTTTTCTGTTATCACATCGAATAACCTACAGCGTAATGAGTGTGAGAACCATTATCAAGGTGAGTTCAAAAGTCGGTCTTTAGAGCAAGTACGGATTGAATGAGTGACAACGGTTGTGCAAGGGACGTAAAGAAATCAAATCGCCCGTTGAACTTTAAAAAGAGGTAAACTCGAACTTAACACTTTTCGAATTAAGCCCACCGAAAATTGTTTGAAACGCAAAGGCTTCTACCAAATATGAATGATCTTCCGCGTATAAAACGACTTTCTGTTTCATCCATAAAAGGTGATGAGCACATTTTTCACAAGCGCTCCAGAACCACATTGTTTATTTGTTTCCATTCACTTAGTCGCTGTGACAATCTTTACTGTGTATCTCGTTTGTTTTCGAAGCACTTTCTGGTTTTCCTATATTATTACGATCATTCCTTATAGACGGTCATTATGATTGTACATTTGTGTGTTACAGGTAAAATATTTCCCAAAGCTTACGATGTTCCCGGTGCAATGCGTTCTACCGGTCTATTTCCTTCGGTTTGCTTAAAAAATGCGGAAATCAAGTTTAATTTTGGTGATACCGCGTTTTCGCACCCCCCACCGAAAGGCTGGTTGGCTGTCAATGCCGCGGAAGCTGGTAATGTGGCTGTGTCCACTTTTACAAGTATGTTATACCAATGCACATCGCTTTTTGAAGTTCCAGCTATTTCTCACAGTCTTCTGATAAGGGCTTCACGTTATATTTTAAGATGTAGTGTTCACTGCACTATTAGTGAGGAATCACGAAACTGTTAAACATTTCTAATCTTGCTAGTCATCATCCTCATACTTGCTTTGCACGTACATGTCTCCAACCCCGATGCGCACAGTATTTTCACCAACAATATTTCTGAAACGACGTTTAATCGATCACGTTTTCGACGAGGTACTACTAGGTCTATCCAGTCACTTTTTACCAAGTTGTTTATCTCAACAAAGGATGGCGGGGGGTTTACAGTCTATCGCCATTTACTGCTTTATCCCTACATCATTAGTGATGTACTGGTCACCTTCGAATGTCAAATTCCGATTGATTTGCTTTTTACGAATCTTTCGGGGTGGCATTTTCTCTCATTGTCTCTCATGACTGGATTATATACACCATCCTTCAGGTTATCCACTGACCAGTAGGACTTCCATTGAAAGTTGTCTAGTCATTTCTATTTATTCCCGACTTCGTTCTTTGTCTGTTTCGTCTTTAGGCTCTTCTTCCGTTAGTCAGTTTGTTCCGAAACCGAATGCACCGTTGGCATTAATTATGGAGGTTAGTTATACATACTGTTGTATCTTGTGTTCAATCTCCTTTTTTGATGATCACTACTTGAATACGGCTGTGACGTATGGTTACCCTTAGCATACGGTTGACGAACTCGGATGGATATTTCAAAGCATAGAACGAAAAGTAAGTAGTACATCATCGATACCTGTAGATCGTAACATAATTATGAATGAATATGGATTAAACCACTTCGATGACGAACCATCAAGGTTAGTGGTGCGCAATATGAAGTTCCACATGCTAACTTAGGTCACAGAGTTTCGGGGTTTAAACAGTTGGGAATGGAGGACAGTGATGTGATCTTTGGTGTCGGTAACCGCAAGGTCTGTAAAAACGTCTGAGAACAAACAACTGTATTGTGTAGTGGAATCGCAGTCGATTCAGCGACGGCCAGCATTCGTTGTGTGACTGGCTTGAGGTGGTTAGCCGGAACTTTGTAGACTACACGGAGTGCTTATTTAGGCTTAACTCGGTGGTCGATCTCGTCAAGATGTACAGCCATTGTGCCGCTAATGGTTTTGGCCAAACTGTTATCGAGCCAGGCAAATGGTTTCTTTTTCTCCGCCTGCACAAACGCTCAGTCATTCGAAATACCTATTCGGCTGGGCAACAGCTAGAGAGTAAATAGTCAAGCACGGATTGGCCGAGGACAACCATTGTTTTTCTGGCTCAAGTCGATTATTGGAGAGTGATAAATCAGCTTTGTAGTGTTCACTCTGGGAATGTGTCTCGGACGTTTGGTAATATTGACGGTTACCTTATTTGTTGCAATGTGCGTGAGACCGATTGAATATTCATAATTTCAGAACAACTTGTGAACAGTCGGTAATTTCGTTTATTGGTGATGTTTCACTTCTGACACAGAAGCTTCTTCAGACCAGATGAACCAGTTACAAATTAACAGTTGCTTCTTTGTGTTACTCTGTCACTTTTGATTGACTGACCGATGTGTACTGGCTTCTTATCCACCGTCTCGTTGGCGGTCGTGTTTTGGGCCAAAAGACGGAAGGGTAGCCACTTTCTCTTAACAGATTTTTGTCATTACTGTGGGTGTGAACAGCTTCAAAGCGGACATATTTGCTGAGTTCTAACTTTTACAATCTTACTACGGGACTCTTCCGTTCGATCTTCTAACTGCAGTTAATCTTTTTGCACTTTTCGTACATTTATTCTCGGTGTCCGCTTGGCCACGCGAAGCCTTCGCGGGAGCTTGCTGAACAAACTTGTGACCAGATCAAAAAATTCAAGCGCTACTTGAAGGACCCTTGTCCACGTGAGTTGCTTATCATCGGAGGTGGGAATAGTAAACAACAGCTGGACGCGTTGCACAGTGGCGTAAGTTTTCGTGTAAAGTTTTTTTTTTTTGTTCTCTTTCTTATTGGTTCTTATTGGTCCACGGTTAATTTCGAAAATACGTCGGTGTGAACGCAATCAAAGTGAAACGTACTATTCATAGGACTTGGTGAATTCATTCGAATTCACACTTAGCTGTCTGCCTTGCGTCGTACGTGAAAAGCTCGGTGTTCGTGTTTCGAAATTATATTCATACGTTCAGTCCGCTTGTAGTGTTCTTTGTAGGCCATACGTGGCTACTGGTGAGTAGTGTCACAGTATAGTTGATTTTCATAAAAAGAACAACAATAATTTGCTATCGCAAATCCACTAAGACCTAAGACAGTTTGGATACGTTGAGGCAATAGAACCCGATGATTTGACTCAAGATGATTATGAACTGTGGTTTCGTGACCACTTTGATTTCGAATTATCTAATTAACGATTCTTGCGTTGCTTATAAAAAGCTTGATCGGCCTTATCTGTACTGCGCTTTTCGAAAGTCGTCCGCATTTTTGAGAAAATGTTTGAACTCTGACCGATTGATCGAGCATCTGCGGTGTAGGAGAAAGCGTCAGTCGTTTCCGTCGGAGGTCTGAGTTACTAGTCATTGACCGAGTGTCCTTATGATGTGCATACGTGCTTTGGTATGTCGCTGGCCCAGATTTTGAGAGAAAAACGCAGGCGACTTTTGAATTGCTCTGTACATCTTCAGACCTGATTACCATTAGATGTATGCCTATGGTACTCTGTAAAATGTCATAGTTTGATTGTAACCACAACTTTCACTGTATACTACGCGGATGCCCACGCAGACCGTTCAATCGAATAACGGTTAATGATCCCGCCTACGCGTTTGTCGGCTCTCACTGAGTCTCGTCACCTGGTTGTCGTTTGATTGCACTTGTTGTGCCATAGTGCCTGTCGTTCTCTGTTAAACTGAGATCCATAAGCCTCTGAATCACAACCTGGATGGCACATCTGTCAGTTGGATAACCATGTACAACTATCACATCATGACTGCGTGCTATGCTGCTTATCGATAAAGCTGTTTACCCAGTTGTTTCAATGTTCCCCAAGTCTGTTGTATGATGTGATGACCGAGAGGTATTGTGACGAGTGATAACGACGATGCAGAATGTGTACTTACATTTTACTCGCCTAATCGACGAAACCTCGCGCTAATGTCATCATGTTTAATTGATCAGACCAATCGCGCACACTGTTAGACAACACTGCACACGGATAGCCAGTATCGATCATCGGTCACGGAGTGTTCATGAAAGTAACGTGGCACTTTCTTCAGGTTGACCGCACTAACTTCTCGGTGTCAGTTGTTTTTTGGCGGCCCTTACTGTTCAGCAAGTTTACTGACCTCGGTTCTGGTTAACAAGAGGTTGGACAATCTGATGATTACTGATAGACGAATGTGGCTTAGCGTTTTGATGTGACGATTCGATTGTACCCAATGGGAAGTCAGCGTCGCACGGGATCACACGTCTGCCCTACTTGGACTTCACGGGGATTCAAGTTCCGGTCGTAACAAAGATGTGTATTGTTGACTAATAGGCACAAAACTCACATTTAATGCCTTTTTTTGAAAGACTCCAGTTGAAAAACTCATCGGAATACGAACTGTGCAATTGGTTCTGAATGGTGTTCAATTCATAGTAGCCACTTATCTATTTATCTTCATTCTACTGGTTTTCACATCAATCCTCACGTCCACTTTAGTTTCGTCCGATTGGCCACCATGTATACCTATCGTAAACATCATGGGCAGTTGAACAAACTGATGGACTGCGCAATTTGTGTAAATTTCGAATGTTCCTTCCAGGTGGATTTGACTTGTGGTAACCGTTCGGAGAATAATTTTGGCTATTCGTCCTCTACAGTTGGTCCAGACTTTGTTAACCTTCCTGCACCGATTATTTTTCACATGCCACTGATCAGCTCCGCAGTATGTTCTTGTTTCATGCACCAATCTCGAACGCAGAAATGGTGACAGTTATTTGGTCACGAGAATCGTTAGGTCGAGATGGTGCCAAGGATGCAACAGTATGTTGTTGAGGTCAGATGATTGTGCTAGTCAATCAGTATTGCGTGCAAACATGGACGCTCTTACAAGGTTGAACTGGACGATTATGGTTTCGATGTTTTTCGTCCTGCCAGCTGGAATCTGTTAGAAGTCAACATTATTGCAAGAAGCCTCTGTGGCTTGCGCACGTGATGGTGTCGACCTTGTTGGGAAATCGGGCCCGAGACCTTTGAATCAACTTCAGACTGTAGTCCAGATACATCCACTAGATGACGTCCGTCAGGGTTGCGGGAAGGTATATGAATTACTTTCGTTTGCTGTGACGCTTTCCTTTTCTCATAGTGTGAAATCAGTCAACCTTGATGGCACGTGGAATAAACTGTCCACAAAAATCTCACTGAACCCCTTCTGGGATCGTAGTGGATGTTTGTTCGTTTACAGACCAACCACCAAAACGGCTGATTGATTTCAGTTTATGAGGAAAGAAAACGCCGCAGCCAAAGAAAGTTGTGTCCTTTTCGCGTTTATAAACACTCATTAAAAAATGTGTAATCTTTGAGTGGTTTAAACCATTACTTCTAAATTTATGCTTTTGCCGTTCAAGTTATTTTATTAGACCATCACGTGTACTTAGGAATGGGGGTCATTTCTGGTTCCTTCTATAAAAGTGGTTGATTCAACTTACTTTTTGGAAATTGTGTATAGGATAGCCATGATTGAAGTAACGCAAAGGATAGTTGGGTCAACCAGGGATTGAATGAGTTATTCTGAATGTTATATTTCTTGGTAGTATACACTTGCAGTTCGTTGCGCTGTGGTTTGGAGGCGCCAATTTCAAGTACAAAGGCATTTTTATCTGGACAGTGCTGGTAGTCATTCTGTCAAATGTTATCTCAGAGTTATTTAAATGTTTAAGATCAGGCGATTACATAAACCAGGGTGAAAAGCCAGTATTTTGAATCTGTACACAGTTGCATTAGCGGGCGGATTATCATCGTACTGAAACATCGGGCACTTCTGACCGCACGATACTGATAGTAAGTTTACTTGCGGTTAGTCCTTGTAACTTGCGCTATAAACAGCGTATTCACGCTAATTCCAGGTAACCAAGTGGACTAAATTATTATCGGCAGCAGTGTTGAGTAGCGTTAGCCATTGAAGATAACTTGTACGATCTTGTGAGTAATGTTGATTGGAAGAATAACGGTATCCGGTGAAGGTCATGTAAGCGTTCAGTTCCAAGAAGCAAATAGCAGCATCAAAGCGCAAAAAACCATGACCGAGGTAATGTGCTTTTCATACGTATCTAATTCGCATCGATTGAACGTCACAGCCCACATCGTCCATGTTTCGTGTATGACGACTTCCTTTTGTTATTTATGCTGTATCTTTATAACACCATTTTTAAAATGATTGTCTCCTTCCACAGTAATCCGTTTTAATCTGGCAAAGTTGAACGGAGTACATCCATCCCGTTTGATCTTTCCAAGTCACCTCTTTCAGTATCCTCATCCGTGGGCAGATTGGATATCAGACCTCGCTAGTTCTTGTCCAAGTACTCTTCGATATTAATGTATTCCTTTTGTCTGAGGCGTATCCGTAGGATCTCATTGTGGTACATGGATTTCGTTCCTTATCGCGTGTGTGTATATGTACATCTGTAAACGCGACGTGGAACACAACTAATGTGCTACACTGAGATATGTAACGTAAACAACTCTCTCCCGTAAAAATTGAGGATAGAGAGTTTGGAAACAGTATGTTTGCACAGTTTCGCTACACGTTCCGCTGCATCTCATCAGGTACATATTGAATTCTGCTGGTTTACACAGCAAAGTTCGGTGGACTTTGTGAGACCAGACTACAAAATCGCTAATCACACACATTAATGTCTGGGCAATCTGGTACCGATGAGTAGGTCTTTCTGTACACTGATGTGTGGTTTCCATTTGTTAATTGCTACCGTATCTATAAACCAAGGAATCCGACTTTCTGTTAAAGTTGACATGTCAACAAGTGTTGTGCGATTGACAAGGTTAGTTTTTTTGACTTGTCACGTTCTGACCGGATATATGACGTCGATTATCACCCTTGCTATTTTTTCCCTTCAAAATTATTTATTTTCAGTTTTAGATCTCGCAGCTGTACCGATTGTTTTGGTTTCCTTTTCATTTTGTTAACAACAAGTCCTAAGGGTGTTCGCTGTAAGGGTCTCCTCCAGGACGAACACCTTGATATACACAATCTCTCACCTTGCCACCCAATTATCACAACTCACAACCACCCGTAGTTTTCAACCTTAAAGCGTTTTGTACAGATTGCTATCGATTGAAACCGTTAGTCGTGGACCTAACTACTCTTGCTGGGCGTCTGTATCCTGTTTAGGCTAATCTCAAAATATTTTGACTCGGTTGTCTTAGTTAAAACAGCACTGATAATCATTTACATCCGCACAGTGATCGCTAATTATGTTCTTAACTACCATTGACTCTCGGCCTCTGTCCATCAGGTGCCTTTATTTTACAACATAAATTGATTTCAGATTGACTACATTACTCTTGTCTACGGATGGTGGTGCTGTACATTGTCGTGTACTTGGCTATTGCCTCGAAAAAATCAGTGTTCTGAGCGACATTAGGCATTCTCAATTTATTAGAATAATATCGATCCTTTTAAAAGGAAATACCAATGTTTGTATTAACGGGCGACAGACGTGTTGCATTTTGATCGGTCCGTACGTTATTACGTTTCGTAAGCTTGACTAAAGCAGTTTGGTCGTTTAACTCCGACGCGCGTTCAATTGACTTGCTTTAATCGTCGTCTCTTTTCAAAAAATTCGATGAAGCAAATTGTCGTCCTTTTGTTCGGCTTATGTTGGTTGGCCACAGTTCCGTTGCGCAAGCTTGTGCATGAGCTCTGATTGCCCGAAAGTTCCCTAGTCAAGAAACCGCTCTAATCCACTCTTATTACACTTACAAGATTGCAAGTTGAACATCACCCACAATTGATCGCAGCTGTCGCATTCCCATAGACTTTCCAGTCGGCCCCTTTCGAAAAGAAGCACTAGACTCGAGTTTCGCTCTCATTAGCTCGTCAGTAGTGCATATCCTTGCCACACAAGCGAAAGTGGTTGAGCGTTCACATATGATAATTCGGTCGTGCCTAATGTGAGATCAGTGGCGCAGTGGTCAACACATAAGATTGTCGTTTCTGATGGGAAGTACTGGAATTTTATAGGTTGAAGGAAACTTACATTGTTTACGTACATTTGACTACGTTGGGTGGTAAGGTCAGATGATAGAAAAGAACAAGAGTTGCATGTTTCTGAGACAGTAAACATATGAAATATAATAAAGCAAAATAATATTAGAGTACTGGCAGTGAAACAGCTCTGACGTGAGTACTCAAACGGGGAACGAACGCACTTCAACAGGTAATTACTTGTCAGCACTATCATTAGAAATTATATTTAATTTTAAAGTTGTCTCATTTGGTTGCAGCACTAAGTCTTCCTTTAACTCATCTACACTGAGTATTCTCGATTTGACATATCATAACACTAACTGAATGTTGTTTGCATTTCAAGTGACTCATCGGACTTCTCAACTTCATCAGTAATATTAGCTAGGCTTAGACAGGTGTATTAGTCGATACAACGGCTGGTATACCATTTCGTAAGTCGGAACAGGATTGCCTTAATTGTGTCGATTATATGTGGATAACCAGCTCTTGTAAATAAGAATGAGGTAGGATAGCGCGTTTTGTAGCCATCTGCTACCTTATCTCAATCTACCGAGTGTTGTAAGGTGTGGTCCATATGTTTGAATATTTACTTCAATGAATGGGCGTACTGACGCGTCGAGCGGTAAATTGGAATTCGATAGTATGTCAAACCATCTGTACGTTTTTGTGGTTGCCTACATCGCCTTCCTAGTTTGACAAGTGTGTCAAAGTTGTCATAATTGACATTTCTGACGATTAACTCGTAACTGGCCATTCCGATTTCAGTTCTTTCCTTCACCAGTATATACCTTTTAATTCACATTCCGTCGAGTACCTTGCTTTTTCTGAACCAATTGAAATACGTGTCTGTTCGTTAACGTGGAGTTGTTTACTGATTCTACGTCACATCGCTCGGTTGTCTTGTCTGAACCTGTTCTGGTTGTGTTGAAGCACTCGGTACAATATTTTTATCATTTATACCAACGATCTTTAAACGATGTATTAAAAATGATAACGTTCACATTTTGTGATCATGCGAAATTTCATTTTCGAATTCGCAAATGAATTTGTCATATGCTGTTGTATGTAGAATTTTCAGGGGCTACTCGACCGTTTCCTGCTTTTTATTTGCGCTCTGTAGGTTGACATTGTGGTTGCAACTCCTGGTCGTCTGGATGACTTGATATCTACAGGTACCTTGTCGCTGAATAACTGTCGCTTTTTCATCCTGGACGAATGTGATGGTCTCTTATCAGCTGGCTACGGTGATATGATCACTCGACTGCATGGTCAAATACCGAAAGTTACCCCGGATGGGGGGCGGTTACAAATGGTGGTTTGCTCGGCCACTCTGCATTCGTTCGAAGTGAAGAAGCTGGCGGTACGTGTAACTTGTACACGTTATTATTATTATTATTATTATTATTATTATTATTATTATTATTATTATTATTATTATTATTAGGTATTCCCGAACCGTAAACAGAACGGATATGAGAAAACATATTGTGCGTTGTGCTGATGCTCATTATTAAGTAATTCCTTGGTTAAGCCACAACGAGTTAAAAACCATTGAGTTGTCGGTTTCGCAACGTTTCGACCCTCTCGGAGAGCCTTTATCAAGCAATTTAAATCAGAAAATTTACATTGCATAAGCTTCAAATTCGGCAGTCATCAACTGGCACGTGTTCGTGTGTTTAATGTGCGGTGTGTAGACAGGCTACCAAACGTTGCGATACCTATGACTCTTTTACTTTCAATTCGTTGGGGCTTAACTAAGAAATTACTTAATATTGATAGTAGTTATTGTTATAGATTATCAGAAATGAAGTAGGGATGTAAGTGAATTTGACTGTATTCCCTGTGCCATAGGTCGTGATGCAATGTAGACCCATTCCGTTTTGTCAAACCGAGTACTGAAGTCTCACTCCAGTGGTGACATGGACGATAGACAAAGTTTCTGACTGACTGTGACGGGGATAGACTTTATCGGCGTCACGCAAACAAACTGCGGTGTAGTCGACCGATTGGTTGACCTATTGACCACCTCATGTTGTATACTCAAGTGGACCATTGCAAAGATATTACCATTAGAGATGCACATACTCTAGTGCATGTTCTGTACGTTTTGTACGGTAGGTTTTTAGTTGGCCCCAGTCTTTAACGGGAAAAACTGCAGCCAGCGAATTCGTATTCATGTCTTGGTTCTTCTTCACTTTTGGATCTCACAGCCATTGCCGCGGGTTTCATTAAACACCTTTTCTACCAGCTACATTTTGGCCAACGATCGTCAATACATGTTTGCTGATGATCACATCATAGATGGGAGGTGTTCGCTTTTTCACGCACCAAGCGATTGTGTCATGTTACTTCCTTGACCAATGTGACCGGAGTCTTGTAAGAGTTCGGAATATCAATTGATCATCGTGTATCTTCATCGTACGAGACAGGGTCAACTGGCCTCGCTTGCCCGTCGCGAGCTAAATCATTTGGCTATCGTATCCTTTCGCAACATTCTCCCTATTAATGAGCTGGTAACCATCAACATACAGACAAGTTCCGACAGAGAGTTGTAGATTGCGTTTTGTTTGAGTAGTTTTAATAGAAAGTGATATAACCTAGACACAATTATACGGTCGCGCTAGATTGTTGTGGTGCCTGTAGGCTTGTGCACCAACTCAATGCTATCTGGTTACGTAGGCGTCAGTTGCTTTGGCAACCGGAGCTACGCCATCACTTAGTCAGCGTGACAATTAGTGATCCGGACGTGATTAAGCTCGCTCCAAAGAATAGGCACCTCACTTTACATGTTCATTGCCCACGTCATATCAAGATGTGAGCTAATTGAGTTGCAAAAAGAGAAGAGTTTGGCACTCTAGCAAATGCAACTAAATATTCCTGAAGAAGTGAGCACCAACAGGTATTCTACGAGCTGACTGTACGCGAATTGGTGTTTTGTCTGTTATCGAGTGTGGCTAATTCATCCACACCATTGATAGAAAATGACCTCCGTACAATCAACAGGCTTTTATCGAAGGTGTTTCGGTTGAATTATGCGATTCCCCCTGAGACCATGTCAATAATATCTCCATGCTACAGACCCATCCCGTTTAAATCTATTCTCTTTACTGGGGTGAAGGAACACCTCAGATAAGTGCGTGTTAGCCCCTAACAATCTATGCTACCACTTCAGCGAAGTGATTTGATTTATCTTGGCTACTTCATCTCAGTTTTTGTGGTCACATTATGTGCAACTTTACAGCTGAGCTCTGATATACTTCTTTTTGTAATGGAAACTAGTGGTAACGTTCGTTGTTTGTCACTCATTAGTACAATTGATTACTGTTCTCTTCGCATTTGTATCAGCAAATCTACTATGCTGAATGAACGGGAATTTGGTTAAACTAATCTGAATGTCGTTGAACATTCATTGCTGGTAGTATTCGTAATCACCTGGAATTTTATGTCAGTTCTTTTCTCAAAGAAGCACTAGACTCGTGTTTCGATCGCGTTAAAGCGGTACATTTTATTGGTAAGGTCAGTAAGTATCGCAACAGTCAACACGGTTGTCGGATTCCAAATCTTGGTTGTAGCAAGTATATATACTGTTGGCGACCTATGATCGGAACGAACCTCTAGTCTAATGTTTCTTTTTTGCAAGGGCTGACTGTAGTGTTTATGGGAATGTGAAATCTGAGCTGCGTGATATTTGTTTCAAATCGAACAGGTGTTCAGTTGTGAATATTCCCCAAAAAGACTTAGGGAACTCTCAAATCTGTCACTTTAAGTTGTAGTTCATATTTTTTGTTTATGCTTAACTGTTGTTCTCACTTCATAGGTCTATACATAAGCCGTTTGAAGTTTGCAATAGTTCACGGTAATAATCTGGGCAGATGTTTTGCCTGAAATCGATGTTCATTAATTGAAACGCGTTTACCTTGTCTCTGTTGAGCAGTGTATTCAATGGATACCGTATGAAATCAGCCTAGGTATCGCGTTCTCCCATTTATGATAAATTTAATAACTTCCATCCGTTGTTCACATTGCTTTTTGGCAATTCATTTTCCCCTTCACATATCGGTACACATACGCACATAACCTATAGCGGATCGAAAGATGTTCGTGTGTGGTGTACTGACAGAATACCATTGGAGTTGCTCTCTCTGTTTATTTCTCAAGGGCTTAAGCTTTCACTTTTGAGTTAGCCTATCAATTGGCTAACCAGCATTGGCCGGCTGGACACAAAGGCCTCACTCACACACCTACTGGTCTTATTCCTTCGGGTTTACACCGGATATGTGGTGTGTGAGTGGAACCACAAGTGGTGCAGCGCAAGCCACTTGTGATGTTTGGACGCGGGCGTCCTTTGACTTCGGTCACTGTGACAGGCTAATCACAACTGGATGCCGCCGACCGTAACTGTGTACATTCCGGCCTCAAGAACGAATAACTTTTCGCTCAAATAGTCTGATCCACACAGCAGTGAAATACTCTATTGTTGCCGGTAACCCTACCAAATTCAGGTGTCATTCGGACAAGCGGTTAGTTTGCTTAACACAATGAATACCGATCTAACTTGGACATGACATCATTTTGACGTGCTTTGGATACAGTCTTTTATGCGCCTCAGTCTCGCGCTTCAAAGTTCCTGTCCACTGTAAATCGTTCGTCACGAATGTGGCTTATTTCACCCATACTCCGGCGTTCACAGGGATGTAATCAATTTTGTCGTTTTTTTAAAGTAATTGCTTCATCAGTCGGACATCCGTTTTTGGCAGTCATTACTTGAGAAGCTTTACTCGTGTGTAGTGGAAAATTACGTGATCAGCAATGAAGTCTAGCGACGATGGAAACCGATACCCCCACCTCTTAATGCGGATTACTTTCACTGCATCGATTAATGTTTCTGGGATGTCTGCCCAACTTGTATTACGTCGTGTTTGGTCTACACTCTGTGTTTATCGCTGAAAACTGCGAGGCGGTCTGTGCATGACTTGATGAAAACACATGAAGAATTTAGCATTATGTTTGATTTTCCTTGATTCCATCTTACACTTGAGTGGGTTGTACAAGTTTCGAAGTATATTTAATGGATAGCGTTAAAGACTATGGATCTGACCTGGGGTTAATACCGAGAATGTTCTTGGGTATTTTGTCGCGGACTCCATTGCATACCGTTCCACTTCTTCATATATATATAATGTAAAAAGTTTGTAAGTTAGTTGAAAGTTTTGCTCTCTTTCCATGCACTCATCCCCTCGTTTAACTTTGTTTGTTTCTTGGTTTCGACTGGTGCTCAACCTTCATTAAGACTAGCTCAACATATATGAATTACTGATTCAACCGTATCTGTTGCTTCCTGTGGATTTATTTCTAACGCTATTCATTGCTTGCGCACTGACATGTTCTGTTTTATAAAACAATAACAGTAATGGGTGTTTATTACCTTCCAAATTTTCTAAATGTTTTTCCCCCACACATTTCACTTCCTGCCCCATTTCAGAATAAGCTTATGCATTTCCCTGTTTGGATTGACCTTAAAGGTCAGGACAGTGTCCCGGAAACTGTACACCATGTGGTGAGTGGTTTTACGGTGTGTGTGTGTGTGTGTGCATATCGATTGTTGTTGTTCGTATGGTGTCTGTCATTTACACGCACATAAACTGGGCCAGTGCACTGAAGAAAAAATGAACCGTTTCGGGTCACATAAGCCATCTCCAGACTCGGGTGAGTGTGTATATTGCCTGTCTCACACTGCGCCGTATGCGGGCTGCATGTGACTCGAGCATCCATCAATCCTGATAGAAAACAGAACAACTGGTAAAGAAAACAGAACCAGAAGTAGGGATATTCTCATGTTATCAGAACAAGTTAATTGAGAGGACCAATGGATTCAAGCGCAAACACGTTTCCCTTGGCTACACAGTCTTATTGTTAGTCTGTCATTTGGCAAATGACATGTGCTATTGAGTTTTGGAACTGATGACTCAGCGGACAAGGCCTCCAGTTTGTAACACGAAAAGTTGCCCATCCGGACTATATCTTTCTGACGAGTTTAAACAAAGACAAACTCAATCGTGGGATGTCAGTTGGAGGTTGAGCATCAGAAAACTTTGTGAGCAATGCTATTTTTTGTTATAGTGCAATGGACGTCGAATGGAAAGATAAAAACGAATCACAGATTGACTGGCGTTGCTAGGGCATACTTCAGAATTCATCAAGAGCGTTAATCAGCTTAGATTCTATCTGGAATGAGTTGGAAGAACATAAAGATGGGTGTTGCTACAATTCTGTTGACAATCGGTTTAATGAAGTTCGGATATCTGCATAAGTTTCTTTGGTTTGAAAATTTACGGTTTCTCCGGTATTTTCTATCGGTAAAAGGCCAAACTAAACACAAAGGTGACCAGTTAACAACCTGAAGCATAGAGTGCTTATTTTTGGTACAGTTGTGCTCACATTGAAGCTGACCTCTCTATGGTAGTCAAAACCAAGACAATGCAACTGCCACATTAACCATGAATAAATCTTCGATTCGTCTGTCCAGATCACTCGGTTTCATTGATCACTACACTGAAGTCAACATCAAGTTGCTCAGTTAAGTCTTGTTTCTGTTATAACCGCAAAAAAAGCTGTAACGATAACCAACCTTTCACAACGAAACATCGCACTATCAGGAAGAACGCTCGGGACCACCAGTACTTGTCAATTCCACAAACCACAAATGAATTTATTCGCCGCGTGACAATTGCTGTACAA
>LOND01000291.1:101093-136077 GCA_014220965.1 Paragonimus kellicotti
TTAGGCGCGTTTTGAAAATACCACCAAATGTTTACCACACCATACGGTATGTGTTAATCCTCAGTTTCCTCGATGTGAGAAACGTTGTGAGTCGCTATCGGATGAAAGAAGTAGCTGTTACTATTGGCAAGACAGTGGCCGTCGGCCACATTTGTACCCTGGATGTGGGGCTGGTGATCTCCTCCCTTGTTTCTATCTGGAAACCTTATGCACTTCGGCGAGTTTTCTGCCATAGTGGTACAAACGTTGCCATTGTCCTACTTGACTGTTTACGAAATGGAGCTGTACGATGGATCGGCAGATTGGAAATCGTATTGGATCAAGCTGTCTTACATTTGCATACAATTATGTCATTTGTTTCTAGTTTGGCAACTTGATGTTGATTATTTGAGTTAGATCTCAGAAATTTGTAATTTCACCCCAATCTATCTCCAACTTAGGACAGTTTTTCTGTTCCCTTAGTTGTCAGTCGTTAATGTTGATGTTAGTCTGGCTACTGTCTCAGTGTCCTTGTTCTTTTCAATATCCAGATCTGCTTGGTGGATCCCCATGCGGATCAGTCATGGAAACAATTGATGCAACAACCGCACGGTCATATTCACACTGATGGAGTCCACATGAAAGACAACTGTAGTGTGAATAATCCATCGGCTGGTTTGTTTTTCTCCTGTTCTCGGTTGCTTAATTTCTTCTTCTATATTTTACTAGAAACTCTATCCGAAGCAGTGAAGTTGTTGAAAGGCGAGTATGTGATTCGCGCCATACAACAACAACAGATGGATCGTGCATTGATTTTTTGTCGCACAAAATTGGATTGTGACAATTTGGAACAGTATTTTGTTTCTAAGGGCGGTGGTAAGTACGGCGTTTTTAATTGTCTCATCTGTTACTTGATCTTTTACTCTGGTCGCACTATATCGATTATCTTTATTATGTCGTGCCTTGTCAGTAGTATGGTCAGTTTTAGCAGGTTTTCTTCGAAAGTAA
The DNA here is from genome assembly GCA_014220965.1 of Paragonimus kellicotti. Taxonomy (NCBI): domain Eukaryota; kingdom Metazoa; phylum Platyhelminthes; class Trematoda; order Plagiorchiida; family Troglotrematidae; genus Paragonimus; species Paragonimus kellicotti. Next base: position 102,081 of record LOND01000291.1, read on the forward strand.
ACAAGCTGAAGGAAACGTTTAAAGTCAACTATAATATGTTGCTTTAGGCTATCGGACATTGATATATAATTGCATGAGAAGCTTCGAATAAAGTTGTCAGTATCCACCATAAAGGTGGTTTAGTGGTGGTGGTGTATTTTGTTCTACGAAATTTTTTCACGGCGCCTTCGTTTTCGTTAATGTGTCTAGTTGTATTCACGTATTAGGCTCATTCACTTTTATTTCTAACCTTCATGCGTTTGACGAATCACCCGTTTGCTCAGTGGCACTTACTGCTTGGCGAATTCATTATTTAGATGACCGTAGGCTCTTTACTCTCCTATCACACCGGTTAATTTACTTGGTGAATGACAGTCTCTTTATTTCTTGACAAGGAAATACCTAAACGTGAACACATTTCTGTAGTGATGATTCGACACCAGCTGTTTCTTTTAACTACGATCACAAGTAAACGAACACACCAACCGATTGTGCCATTAGCCCACTCGTTGGAGACAACGTCATCGCGTCAATAAACGCAATCATTGAGTCCCGCATTTATCTGAAGTACAATGTTCCTTCCGGAGAGAGCACTCATGGGACTGAGGCAAATTGTTCTCTCGTTAGAGGAATTCTGCCGAAGGAAGAACCAGCGGTATCCTTTCTAAAGTGATAAAGCATTATGAGCACCTTATTCGTTTGAGGGATTTATCCCGTGTTTTCCCCCAATCTTCTATTCTTCTCAGTTTTGTGTTTTCTTCCTCGAACATGACTTCCTATAGGGAATTGTGTGAAGATAGTTCCATGTATCACATCATCACTGCAACCCGTTTGTCGTGGTAGGCCGGGTATTTTCGATCTTTTTTCGGTATCATCTGCGTCGTCATCGCGATTGCCAAGATGATATTTCGATTAAGTTACTAACCTGGGTGCATTGATGATGAAAGTTCGTTAGACTTTTCGTAATTGGTCGTGGCTGCTAACTCGTTCATGTGGACATACACCACGTGGTTAGTTCATGTTAGTCCATGGAGCTCTCACCACGTTCACTTGAAATAACAAGTTGCTATCACCAGTGTGTAAACACATATTGGGACATCCGACATTCGGACTAATGCATGCTTATTTTGTTCTGCATAGAACTTTGTGGTTATGTCATTATGCCGCAGATGCATTCAGGACAAAGCGTTCTCGTCGGATCTGTTTCATTTGGCAAAACTGTGTGGACCAGACAGAATTGTTGTATCCTCAGAGCGATTTTTTCTAAACAGGGGTCAGTGGAAGTAGCGTAGCACTCAGTGGTCTCGGTTGGTGCGCCACCAATGAACTACGTGATGTAATAATCCTTTTGGATACATTTCTTCTCGTCAACGTTCTCCGTACTGAGAAATTCTACCGACTTAATGGTATTCACTCTCTTCCGTCATAAATAATTCGTTTAGTTATCCCCATCTACATACAAACCTTTCATATGTCTCAGGTCCTGGTCGACGAGATTCGCAATTCAGCTGTGTATGTCTTCACAGTGATCGAAATCCGGCTGAACGAAAAGCCAATCTTCAAAAGTTCAAGGTAATTTTACATCTGCTTCCTTATCATTTAGATTTAAGTTTCACTTGTTTCTATCATTACGGTGAGTTACCGAAAAGTTACGTTCACACTTTTTCTCCGTTGTTTCGACTGATTCCTCTTTTTGGGAAGTATTTTGTTAACAGTGCGCACATGGGTTAACTAAGGTGTTGTTTGTTTAACGTTTATATATCTGTACGGCTTTACTGACTGACTCAACTTTCATTTGAGATGATTCACGTCGAGAACGTGCGCTCCACGCTTAACTAAAAGTGGTGTAATTCATCTAAGAGACAGGCGCCATTGTGCGTAGCTGTTCCTAGACCATTTCGCGGCGTAAACGACCGGGAAGTATCAGGAGTTGTCATTGTTATGTTAGGTTAGTCCTCACATTTTCACGTTCTTCTTCCTCTGTTATTTTGATTTTTTGAAACCAAAATGTCAACGCTTCAAAGTTTCGCATTCTTCAGCGGTTAATCCGTCGAGCATCCTCTTTTTAATCTGTAACTAAATATGCGCTGTCTCTCCGAATTGCCAATTTGCGATCCTAGCGTTTCCATCCATTTAACTTCATCCTTGGGCAATGCTATAGATCGGTGGTTCATTGTCAGGGTTTTTAATGACGATTAATCCGAATCTCGCAATCAAGCGAGAGCGAGGAACGCACTGAGACAAACGCACCAAGACAACGCGAAACTCGCCTGATTCGATTTCAGTGGCTGGTCACTTGTGTGCCATCAAACTGCACTTTGATCAATATCAGTAGGCATACCAGAAAGATGTTGCTTACTTGTCATATCTCCATATGCCTCGATAGGTACTAGGTCAGATGTTGTCAAGATCTCATTTTACGTTACTTGCAGACAATATGAACGTACAGCTTGGCTGTCTAAATCCACTACGTGTGTATGCGTCGTTCTGGCTCGTCGCATTGACATCAGCGATTGATACATTCTACAAACATTACATGTCGAATTGCGTATTTTAGCGTAAAAGGTAACGACTTGACATCTAGAGACACCCATACGCAGTCTAATCATCAATAGCAGTGGACCATATCGTCGTTAGCTACCAATGATCCCACTGCCTTAAAGATTGTCGTTCACGTTAAGTCAGACCATGGAGTTGTTCTTGTTCGTTTTGCGCTGTCATTTGCTGCAGTATTATATGCTCGCGAATGTAAAGTGTTCTTTCGGGAATTGAACGATGAGGATACACAGGACTTTTATCAAACAGTACTGATAGTCGAATTGCCACAGGACACAAGAACGGAGCGGTCTAAACGAGTACTAAGCAGGGATGTCAACAGCTAAGCAGACCTATTTCAAAAATGCACTGCAAACACGGCAAAAGTGGACTTTGTCGATTCAAAAGAGCCTGTGAACAAACGTTCATTGACTCTCCCTACTTCTTGCTCCGACTGCGACAAAGACTGCCAAGAACTGAAACCAAGACTTACGAAGAGTGCCTAATGGCCCTGAAGCCCATTTGTCCAAGCGGGTCAAAGAGGTGGAAAGAGCATTTTCGCAAATTGCCTGTCCAAGTACGGTGGTGGATGGCTTCTTCACTCTCGGTGGGTTTCGTGAGTACCATGCAAGCAAGGGACTCGGACTCACGACTCGTGAGTAAATGTTTGATTGCTATATTAATGCAGTACCTCAGTTCAAACATCCGTTAGGCTGACGAATGTACAGCTTGCCATGGCGATTTGACGTGTGTACTGGGCACTTTGATAAACAGTTCATGTGGCCTGAGTTTGCTCATTTGGTTGTAGATAATGAAGATAACTCGGTTAATTATTGTATTCTCGATGATCTTTCAACAAAAACTAAATTGGTCTTGGAGCCCAAGTTATTGAAACGTAATAAACTTCCATGTCCGGACCTTTTTCACCTGGTGTTTTCAAAGATGGTAGTGAGAGATTGTTATCTGAACTGATCACGCTTCCTTCTTCCTTATGGTATATTGTAGAGGTGTTTTGCAGCTGGGGCCTATCACCGGTTTTCAAAAAGTTAGTTGGATATCTTCTGACAGTCACAGAGATATTAGCTTTGCTTCTGTCACATCTGAGTTGCTCACGGGTCTCAATGCAGCCGTTTCTGAAACACACAGAACTACGTAAGAAAAGAACGGACGAGTTTTTGCTTGATCGAGTGTGTTTCGCTCATGTCTTTGTCTGTCGACAAACAGTGTAGCATCGGTGCTTTTTCTATTAGCCAACGGTTGTCGTATTTTGAGGTCTGAAGTCTGCTTCTTATTCTGATGCCCTACGTGTTCTCTGCGAGTGTCCTCTTCATAAAAAAGTCTCAACGAATTATTTCGCTTTTCTGAAGTCATTGTATGCCAACTCTGAGTGTACGGTGCATGTTTTTGGACAGCCCCATTGGGCGTTCTCCATATTGCCTGACATTTGACGAGGGCATCCGGTTTTCTCGCGCTTTTCAACTGTGCGATTAGTAATCTGGAAGGAGCACCAAGGGGTCTGAAGTAGTGTGTGCTAAGTAGTGAGTTGACTAATGTTGAATATGCGAACGATTCTGTTGCAAAGAACATGCAAGCCAAATCGGTTACATGATGTAGGTGGTTTGCACTTTCAAAATGTGAAGTGTTGTTACAGGATTGGGTTGACACTGACCCTGTCTTCGTTATTGCAGGCAGGCCGCCGGGGATTGTGGATCTTCTCGCATACCTGGATACTGTCATCTCGTCGGCTTGTAACATTGCTTATGATATGTCCACGAAGGTCACCGAAAAGCTCCTAGTGAAATCATCGACATTCTGTTGTGGCTTCGCAAATAACGTTCATTTGTCGATTGAGGGCAAAGTTCACAATGCGTGTGTGCACTCAGTTTTGCTCCATCGAACAGGGAGCTGACGTATCCATGTGGAAGATGCATCTAGACTTTCGATATTCAATCGTCGTTATCTCTACCGTTTAACCTGTATTAAATGAGCTGACTTTGTGAGCAACGCGACAGTAGGTCGGTATGTATTTAGGAGATGTAGAAGTTCGCAATCGGACTGATGAAAATACACGATCTCTACTGGCTGGGTCATGTGTTCTGTATGATGACAGGACGTCTGCCTGACCGCGCATCACTCAGTACGGCTGCTGATAGTTGTAAGGAGTTGCAAAGCCTCTAGGTCATGATATGGTCATGAGATGTAACCACCTCACCAACAAACGTTTGTACGTGTCTTTAATTAGGTTGGTAGTTTCGTGATCACCCGATTTGGTGGTTGGAAGCGCTTTTGGACACGACGGTGTGTCACATTCTATGGCGGGTCTATATTTGTTGTTCTCTTCACCTCACCACATTATTTTTGCGGTCTAATTTTTCTTCCTTACACCTCACACCTATTTGATGATGTTCACTTTCGTGGACCACTGTCAAGGCCGATGGCAGCCCGAACCATAATACTGGCACGACTCAAGGCTGATATTGGTGATGATGGGGACGAGCCGTCATTATATCTTGATTAATTGGTGACTTGATTATTCCAAAGGTTGTTAATCCCGTTTTTCTTGATCGCGAACATGTCTTACCTTATGCAAACCTTTTTTGATTTCAATGGCCACTGATCCTCGGATTTTATGTATATTGTTACTCAGTGAACTTCAGTGTATGACCGGAGTATGTTTTGATTATGCATCTCATGGGCAACCACACGAATCTCAGGCCTTAGTGCGCTCATTTACCCTAGCATTTTCGCAATGAGATCTCATTGGCGTATTAGCTAACATCGTTTTGGAAGATCCTGAAGTTTGTCAAACCAATGGAAACTTGATGGCTCCCTTCGGATGACGTTTCCGCTATCCGAAATCAAGCTAGCTTGAAATTGTGTATACACTAAGTTGACTAGAACCAACTCTTACGTGAGCCATAGAACTGGAGTCAAACCCTGGCTAATTACCATTTCTAAGTTGTATAAGATTGATGCGATGAGCCAAGAGCACCGCTTATCAAAAGCTCACTGTAAACAATTTTTTCTTCAGGACTTTTGACAGTGGATCTAATGGCCCAGTTCATATAATGTTACTGAACATAACGTCTCGTACATTCCGAACACACATGCATGCTACGTGATTATGAAGGCCGTACACAAAGGAGAAGTTAATCAGGGTACAGGGGCACAACCACACACAGGTAAAGTGAGCAGTGTGTGTCCGAACTGGGTCATCGCGACTGTTCGAATATGCTTAATTGGGATGATTATCTACTTACAGTGACGGTTTCAATGTTAGCACAAAGTGGGCTGTTACGCCTAGTTGATTGCCTGTTTAAATTACAAAATGCGCCCTTCCGGATTCCTGAACAGCTCAAAAAGCTGCGCAAACGACCACTATATGTCTCACTTCAAACGGTCGGTTGGTGGTAATGTATGAAGCTGCTGCAATTCCACATTTGTGGGTTCCCACGATGCACCGATCCGAGTGCTCAGCGTCCGATTGCTCTCCCTTTATGACCTTCTCTTCAACCAAGTAACTTACGAAATCTGAAGCAAGCTTTCCCCAAATTGAACATGAAATGACAAGCTAATATTGGTATATTGTATGATCTCTGTTCGAGTGAACTCCGCTGTCTTACCAAATACATACTGCAGAAATGTAAATGACGTGTTTCAAATCGTCGGTGTCCTGTGCAGGTATTGAAAAGGGTTGACTGTTGATACGCGGTCGTCTTATGCACCTGTTTCCCTTTAATGCATCTTCAAGATGTCTATTTTCTTTGTCCGTTGTGTCGGCTGCGCATACTTTCCCAACTCGATCGAATAAATTTCTAAGTCCGGTTTGTTCTGAATTAGAACTATTATTTTACGCCCTGTCCAACTGGACTTTTTTTAGATTGAGTGTTTTTTAATACCATTAGCTCTGCGTTGAATCAATACATCCAAGATCGAAAATTAGTCATCTTTTTCTAACATCATCTTAAGTCGTAGATTCTCTTGGCTACAGTTTAGTATTTTTCATCTGTGTATGGATTTGTTGTCGGCTGTCGATGATCACGATTATGTCGTCGACATACATACACTCTCCGCGGTATGTTGATCTACGAATTTCAAATGATTCGGAGATTTCCTCAAATGTCCAGACATGATTTGAGATTCCTCAATCGCCGGTCACGTATTGAGTACTAGTCATGAAGGTGATCTGGAAACTGTCGAGGTACTTGGACTTGTATTACAGAACAAAGTTTGGTTGTGGAGATAATGGAAATCAAGGAAGCCAAAAACGTTGAAACAAATATTGTGGCCTATTGGATACACGATCAGATTGGCTAGACAGATTGACCGCTCAAATGATGAACTTGTTTTTTACTTCTCGTTGGTTGGACTTCCTAACTATTCATTCCTATCTGACCGATTGTATCAACTTTATCCCCGCATTTGTGTTCACATGTCCTCACTACACCGTACTGAACAGTTGCCAAGGTGTTCTGGCGATACCTACCTTTGTACATTTGACCTATGACACGTTACGCTCGTTTTTGCTGTCACTCGTATTCTGCTTGTCAAATGTACAACTGGCTCATCCAATTTGATTAAGATCGTAAAGTTCGTTTACTTCTATCTCAGCCGTTTTGATGCATCTGTTTCAAATCATTTATATTCTGTGGTATGCATTTTCCTTGAAAAACTTTAAAACTGAACTCCTTCTCATCATTCTAACTCTAGTGCTGACATTCTTCGACTTTGTGTTTATTTAAACTCATCTATGATTCGGAATGGGGTTCGAGCTGGCAGCTTTCGTTTTATTATTCGAGGTTTCAGAATAATCATATACTATTTTGTAACTACTAGAAGTTCGGGGATTTAGGTTATTTAAATTGAACACCACCCACACTTGATCGCAGCCTTCGCATTCAGATAAGCCTTTCGGCTAGCCCACTTCGAAAGGAAGCTCTTATTAGAGCTCATCAGTAGTGCATATCCTCGCCGCTACCGGAATTTGCACTCTGACCCTCGTGCTTGTGAAGCCAGCGCGTTAACCACAACGCCAGCAACCTCACAATAGGCATGACCGAATGATCAAATCCGAACGCTCAACCACAACCTTGTATGAATAGTGTTCAGCTTGCCCGATCATTTCGAAAGGAGAATGAACAGAATCACTGTTCTATCCAATCGATAACCCCGTGATCAGGACTTCTCAGTTAGGTTGAAGTTACTGTCTTCATTGAACCAACTGAGCACGGTTTGAATCAGTAGTGAAAGTCCAGAGGTTTAGTTTAGTTCGAATTGTGCTTTATGGGTACGCTGATTTGTATGGTGAATTATGGCAACTTAAAACCGCGGTGTCAGCCACGGACAAAACGACATTTACAAAATAAAGCAACTAATGGGACACCTGATGAGAGTTTATTGTTGAGGCAACTTCCAGTTAAACGAATCATCATTCTGGAGAGTGATTTCTTAGTATGAATAGCATCGACTAACTCACTTGAACGAAAAAAGCAGTTACACGTGATGGTTGCCTAAACACAACTGATAAGCAACGTGAATAAGAACCCATCGATCCGTTATCGATACGGACTTGCTGTATGTGTCGATGAATTACGTTGGCGTGCTCGATGCAATGTTGCTAAACGATCTGGTTTACCGTCTACTAGAAGCACCGGATCACAATGACATTTTATAAACTTATTAACAGACACTCTGTCTCAAAACATACCATTATACTCTGCCTAGTTCACGCGACTAACGAAGGATGTAGCTGCATGGGCTGTCATGGGTTGTGCACAACTGAACAAGGGAATCACTACCGTTCGTCGTACAGGATTCAGTAATTGATGGGAGATCAGTTTGAAACTATTCGATTACAATTTACTATAACACGAGTTACACTTCTCAATCGCTCGTATGCTGCTGGACAAAAGGTTTTACATCTTTTGGAACTTATCTGGCAGACTGCTGTTTTCCTGTTCTTCTTTCATACCAGTTTTGATCAAATTACTTTGCACAAAGAGACACTTTTTAATTAAGAGTGGCACAAACGTCTTCAAACTTTGGTACAGCAGTTCGGCGTGAACGACAGCCTTAAACGCACCTGTTGTCTATACATGAGACGTTTGTAACTATGGCTATGGCCACACGAATTATTCCTGGGGGTAACAGAACTGATAATTGATTCCGGTCCGGACGTGGAAGTGCACTGCTGATGAGCTCTAATAAGAGCGAAACTCGAGTCTAGTGCTTCCTTTCGAAGTGGGCTAGCCGGAAAGGCTTATCTGAATGCAAATACTGCGACCAAATGGTGTTCAGTTTGAAATATTCTGTAGGTCTCATTTCTACCCTTTCGTACTCAATATAAATTCATTGCCTGAATTGCACTGATGGATTTAGTTTAGTGCTCAGTGCTCACTTGCTAGTCTCACCGTCACGATTCAGATCTCTGGTTGTTGCGATCCGTTGTTTCTGAGTTTTTGAAGCCTGACAATACCCATCCCGCTGTCTTTGTTTTCTATCACGTGACAGCTGACATCGTGTAATGTATGGCTGAAAACCCTAACTTTGATAGACTAGCCGGACGTGGATAATTATGCAGAAGTCGGGATATTTATATTATGTACTGTATGCATTCAGAATGCTCATTGAGTCTCATGTAATGCACAGTGGTGATTAGCATGTTTAAGCAGCAATGCTTGTCTGTTTCGCGACATATTTGCACTTTTATATGTTGACCTTACTAAGGCTACATTCGAAAGTGTCTTTGGTAATCGATCACTAGCGAATCCATGTTATTATAAACATCTGAGAAAATCGAACTCCGTTTTTTCCGGTCATTTGATTTGGGAAGTTAGAATAAGTTAGCCACGGTTGCTACAGCATCCAGGGATGCATGTGCTCATTGAAGTCGACTCTAACTGTAGGGCCCGTGTATGCCACCCTAATGGCCTGTGCCAGCTACGGAATTGAAGTTCGTGTGGTGACTAGCTTTTTTGTTTGATACTCGGAATGATATTGTTCGCTGTCCTAGTGACTGTTATACTGCCTTCTGTTCTATTAATTGCTACCGATTGTCTGTGTTTCGTTCTCAAAATGACAAAGAAACGTTATCTCCCTCTAGTATTCAGGTCGATCGAATTTCATAATATTGTACCACCCTCCCTCCGAACAGTGAACGCCTCCACCGAAGGGACATTTGTACCCTCCCCGGGGAGCGCAGTAGTAAAAGCCCGTCACGATTATATAATCAAGCCACCAAATCACGTTCATGGGGTTCATTATCGCCTGAATTGTTCTCACTGTTGTCAGCTTGATGTTTTCACGATTGTCGGCCTACTTCTGACGTTGTTCTTTCATGTTCCTTTGCACTGTACATTCCTTCAGGACAGATTTCAGCTTGATTTGCAGATTATTTATTCATAAATATTCGGTTGGGTTGTTGGCTCTGTAGCATGCATTTCAGTACTGATTTCAGCTTGATCTCCCATTCTCACCCGGGTTTCAAAGGTCGCTCTCATTGTTATTTTATTTCGCTGATCGTAACACGTAAATTCTTACAAACATCATTCTACCGGTGAACAGCTTTGTGAACAATCGGTCATGATATTTACTGGCAACGTCTCACTTCTGCCTAACAAATTTCTTCAGACTAAGTAAGCCGATTACAAATTTGCGAACATTTAATATATGCTTGACAAGAATCAAAGGACTATAGGTTTGTGTTAGGTAAGCAGAACTCTGTACCGTATTTGAGTTAATATGTACGATAGGGTGATGGTATGTAAAGACAAAAACGGAAGGTGGATCAACACAGTTAGTTGACTAATCCATCCGGAGAGTTCATTTTTATGGTAAACAACATTATATCCATGGTTCTCGCTGTTGCTTAGCTGCCGTACAACCAGGTCACGAAACGAAAAGTAAGGGATGGGATCTAACTACTGAAAATACCTACCTCTATAGTCGAACATTCAACATCAAGATGCCTACATTTTGCAACAAACAACAAGCTGTAGGTGAAAGTAAGGTCTCATCAACAAGACAGCTTCCTTACGGCTTTCACTGCCCCGCATCATTAAGTGCACTCACTTCACAGACAACTCGGCCAAACAACGACAGCATTCACGCCACTGAGCTCGATTAGCCACCATCTCACTTAACGTCTCCAGCCACACGTTGTGAGTCGAAAGGGCCCCACATCTGGATACAAGCCCGTCTTTATGTGTCTTCGCCAGGTCATCATTTGTTCACCTCCAGTGAGTAGAGTAGATTCTTTCAGAAAGTCAATTAACCGGTTGCCTGTGTTCTGTAATTCTCAACGATCGTTTTCATATCCAGCATGTTTGGTTTTCGTAAGTTCCATATCATTTACTACTAAACACTAAGTATCTGGATATTTATCAGACCAATTTCATGGTCTATATACAATGTATGATCAATGATTTTTTTTTCAACACCACACCCTGATATTCAAGATGATTTCGGATTGATTATACAGATCATTCTGAAATTCGGATTTCTTGATCAGCTTCAAACGCATTCGCACAGATCAGCTTTTCATCTCCCTATTGATTCTCAGTTAATGAGATCGGAGATTTCGACCTGTCTAGGAAGTCCTAATCGCGGGGTTATCGATTGGAGTTAACAGACAGTAACTGTGTCTCCTATCGAGACGATCGGGCAACCTGATCATTACTCACAAGCGAAAGTGGTTGAGCGTTCACATATGATAATTCGGTCGTGCCTAATGTGAGGTCAATGGCGCAGTGGTCAACACGGTTGCCTCATGAAAGCGTGGCCGGAGTTCTAACCCAGTCGTGGCAAGGATATGCACCACTGACGAACTGTAGTGAGGGCGAGTCTAATGCTTCTTTTTCAAAACGAACTGACTGGAAAATCAATCTGAATGCGAAGGTGCCATCAAATGCGAGTGATGCTCAACTTGAAATATCAGTTGCTAATTTGGTCACAACGAGACTGGACCTTGACGTGGTGTGACGGCTTGCGCATCTCGATGACCTATTGGGCTAAACTGGACGGTGTGGTCACCACACCGATAGAGTCACTCATACCAGGCAGGCCAATGGGTAGAGGTCTGACAAACCAGTCTCCTGGTCCTCCAGGTTGGGGGTTGGAAGAAGGTTGGCATCTTTTTCCGGAAAAAGTACCAGTTCTGGTACATTGCCACCCAACCGCTGCCTTGCGGTACAGGCTTTTGAGCCAAAGGCTTTGGTTGAGAACCCTAATCGTTCTCCTGTCTAGGTCTGGGCGTCCTGGCAGTATCTCAGCCCACACACAACCATGAATATCTTTACAATAAAACGCATTGAGTAATTATCCTATGGATATCGACTACTGCGAGGATAGAAACAGTTAGCCGATAAGAAAATCCTTAGAATTCTAATGGGGATCACTCAGTGATGCCTATAGTATCGTGTAATTTCTGTGCAATATCGGAGAATGAATATTGAGGCAGATTCACGCTTGCATATGTCGTTAACAGTATTTTGACTAGAATCAATATTCCTCCACAGCCACTGCGTTTGTGCGGATGGATAATCACGGGGCTGCCTAGCGTTGTCCACTTCGCTTGTGACCTTGTCTGTCACATGCCGCAGACGTTTTTGGTGTGAAAGCTGAAAATGTTACGTTTTATGTCAGTTTTGTTGTGTAACATTTCGTGGTTGTAAGCCACTAGTGTGCAGATGCAATCGATGTAGCGTTATCTGTACTGATTTTTTTTGACGAATGAACCGGTGTTTTCGTTAAACATTTCCCATCAGCTAGAACAGTGGAACTCATTTCATTCCTAACCATGCACTCTTTTTTGTCCTCTCGCAGAATGGGACTCGCCATTAGTTTAGTATCAACCGTCAAAGAGAAGGTGAGAGTTTTGTAGTTAGTTTAATGAAAAAGTAACAACATGTTGATAGTCCTCCGGATTGAATGCATACCAATGCATAGTTTAAGTGTTTAGAATAGACTAGCAGTCAGTTTGTGCTTTTTTACGCATAACTTTTAGAGATTTCTACGTGATTTGGGCCAGTGCACTCTTTCCATGTTTGTTTGGGTTCTTGCCACGTTCTTTTATCAGATGCAAATGAGTTAATTTCCAACTATGAGATCATTGATCTAGGGTTAGGTTTTACCTTTGTCAGCTTTCTTGTCAATCGGTCATTACTGGTTGGCATTGGTCACGAACGTAACAAAGTTGGGTAACCAATGGCATGTGTCCATCGGCCAGATGGTTGTTTATTCGTAGAACGTATTTTTCAATGCTCATCTGATGCACTTTCGTTCGTTGGTACCAGGATCAGCAAGAGACAGTGACTTGGCACATATAGGTTCCGTTTACTTCTAATCGTACATCCATATGCACTTGTAAACCATGTTTTTTGCTTGGTTCCAAGGCATACATAGGGCATTCATTTGACTAGGACTGTTTGTGATTATCTGTGTAGAGGTGGTAGTTTTGTTCCCACGCATTTCTCTGCCATACTTAATGACACATTCAACTGATCTCGTTTATATTGTTAGGTATGGTATCATTCTAACTGCCCCAATCGCGGCCGTGGTTNGCGTTCTGTCTTTTTTATTGCCTATTTTGATTGGTATACGTTTATATTGACAGAGCTGTGCGGACTTCTTTTTTTGTCATCGATAGCATTGATACAGACATGTCGTTAGTTACAAATGGATTATCGTTTCGTGCAGCTAACCACATGCCTTTCACTTTCTCCTCAAAAAATATGACATTCTTGCCAAAAAACAGATTTACCGTAACGTATTTTTGTTTTTGTTTTTGCGGGGACTTGGGTTTAGCTGGGTGGACGTTTTGTTCTCCAGCCCGTAGCTGTTGATACGCTTGGTTTCCGAACTCACTGTGTTTTTGCGGGTATAATGAAATGTTCGAGTTTTTTTTTAAGGCGATTTTTTAAAATTACTCCAGACTTACTGTACGTCTACGTACAGTACGATTAAATCCGGACGTGGGCTCTCTTAACTTCCAGTGTGCTATACAGGAGAGCATTTACGTGGCAGAGGGTTTTCTTGAAAATCTTTAAAACCGAAGGTATTCAATACGAGCATATGTTCTCAAGATTTTCGCGTTAAAGACACGACGATCAGTCTGCCAATATCCGGTCTCTACTTTTTCTGCCCTGCCTTTGGGGTATGCTTTTTCGGATACGTTTTCAATAAAAATCCATTCGATGGCATTATTGTACACTTTCCTTTGAGAGCCGGTTGTGAGCCATGGCTGCTCAGAGTAGAGGACGCAACTTCTCATTAACTACTCAACTATTGGTGTCTATTTCCAGTCGTTCTCACCGGACGACTCCAGCCGGCAAGCAACGATAATAGAAAACGGATATCAATAGCGTGTTTGTTGATTCAGTTTTTATTGGTGTACTGACCTAAACAGTTGTTCCACGTACCAGAGATACCCAGTGAAACTCTTTAGCACCGAGCATTCTTGCCGATGCCACAGCGCGAGGTGGATAACTTGCGACTTGCTGCACAAAGGTGGTGTCAGTTATCACTAAGCTGGGTATTGTCCGTCTTGTGCATCCTACGGGCTTGGATCTTCTCGAGTAGCTGTCTGTGGTTGAATTCCTTAAAAGACGTAACGGCTAATCACCTTGAGTGACGTGAGTGTTCTTGTCGTTCGACTAAATTGTTCAAAACAGGTTAGTGAAAGACGCGGACGCCGCCTTACTCTCACTCGCAACATGGTTGTTCGTCTACTAGTTGTTGGGACTTGTTAGAATTTAGACAAGCTTTTTACTAATAAATCTGTACTCTACCCCTTAGTTAAAGCTTGTTTTACATTCCATGCTTTTATGACAATTAAGCATCGTTGTGAATATATTGTTGTCTGAGGTTGTGATGTGTTTAACCGGTGACTATGTTACAGAAAATTAACTGGTTGTACTATCATACTTTAACATTTTTGTATCACATTCAATTCCTCTTCTATCCACGTTATATTATTTTGCTGTTCTCCTTAATCAGAACGGTGATGTGCGCTTTCTAATTTGCACGGATGTTGCTGCTCGTGGAATCGACATTGCTGGACTTCCATATGGTGGGTTTTTGCTTTCAAAGTTCGAGACTTATTGATCAGTGGATTCAGGTGCCTTACTAGTTTAAAATTTATTTGTTAGAGTTGACCTCATTGTCATCCCAATCACAACCAAAGTGGTGGTTTGCTAATCTTACTATCCGTTGCATACTTGTCCATTTGAACGGATGTTATTCATCAACTCACAGTCTATAGCTGAAGGCGCTATAAGGGATAGCAACCAGTTGGGTTCGGTTACAAGATTGTTGCCTATGAACTAAGGATAATTAGCGAATCGAGGCCGTGAAAGCTTTGAATTCGTATGTTACCATGTTGCCGGTATTCGGTTACATTTTGACTAAGCATCAGTGTCATGTGTTTGCTTTACTTTTGAGGATGTGTTTCGTCGTTGCTGCCATTGTTTGCCTTGTACACTCAAAATACTTCTTCATAATCGGTGAACAATAAGTTTTGTTTAACCGATGGAGAAATCGATCGCAAATGAAACTGGAAAATGAATTTGGCATTCCTACAATAATTATAACGTCGCTGGATTGTAATTTGCTTGTTATAACACGACATCACTTGTACTTCTCCGGAATGAAGCTATGTTGATCGTTGTATGTTAACCGTAACTAAGCATCGGGAGAATTCAAGCTGAAATTCCCCAGAAATGTTCGTTTCAGCCTCAGCGAAACTTAACTTAATCGTTTATTAATTTAGCTCTCATCCAGCGCACCAATTCTAATATAATTATATTTTGCATTATCCTGTACAGTGTTGTTGATTGAAAGCTTTGTTGACCTTTTCCTGCCATGGCTGCTTTATGCTACTCAACTTTCCTGTGTTTGACTTGGCAAGTAAGCGATGTTGAGACTCTTGTCTGTTCCATTTCGGGTGCTATGCTTTGGTACATCTTTGGGGTACATGTAATCAACAAAGCGTTACGTTTTCTTCTATTTCTTTGTACTGTATAATGGGGTTTTGGTGCACACACACACCTCTTTCTCGTTCTACATGCGCACTAAAACTTACAGTGATCAATGTCACCTTGCCGGATGAAAAACAGAACTACGTTCATCGAATCGGCCGAGTAGGTCGTGCTGAGCGGTAGGTTTGTTTGTCTGTTTGTTGTTATTCCCGTAGTCTAATTTATGTTTATTCACACGTGTCTGTTTTTATAGTCCGCTACTAACTGTGTGATATTTACTTTAAGGCCTCAAACGTGATTAATAGTGACCTTGAGTTGAATCGGTTTGTCGTTAGTGCCGCGCGAAAACAAGCTTTCTCTTCCCCTTAGGCTGTTGTTTGCTCAACTGGAGATCCGAACTGTCAAGTTAGAACGATCAGTGTGCCGGTGAGCGCAAATAGACAAAGTAAGAATACGATGTTCCCTAACGGATTGTGGCATCATAGTAGTTTTTTCACCAACCGACGGCTAATAAAAAGCTGCATCCATGAACCAAACAGATATACAAATTTGAAAAAAGATCAACAGTAGCATGTAAGATGTCTTGCGCAGTGACATTTCGTTCGCATCTCATCGGTTACTTTTGCGAAATTAACATACACATTATATAGTGGGGGAGCAAGCAGCTAGGCGAAATCGATCTAATCATGTCTGAGACTGTCAGTCCGGTGACCAAAGCGGAAGCATCAAGATGCAACTGAAGCGTACTCATTAAGAACATGAAATAGAATTGCTGTGGGTCAAAAGGGGTAATAGAAGTTCAAAGAGAGAGAGAGTTGGTTAAAAATCCATACAGATTGAATGGAAGTGGTGAGATATGGTTGGAAAATTTGTATACATTGATTTACACTGATTAAAAAAAGATAACGCAATATGGATTTAAGCTGGATAGGGGTGGTCCAATAGTTGTAGGATTGTATGAAGAATACATCGCTCTAAAAAATAAAAAATGGGTTTGGAAAAAAACGAAAGTAAAATGGAATCAAACAGTACCAGTTGCATTCTTACCAACATAGTGACAGGCTAGTCACTAACTGTTTCTGGGCGCACAGGGTGGGATTCAACCGATGTATTGAGACAGCCTTCCGCAATATAATATATACAAATCACTAAAGACTGATCAAAATCTAGCAATTCTTCCGTATGATCTGGGGCACGTCCTTTCAGGTTTGTCGTGCCATTTGTGGACTGTGGCGTGACCTATTATGGCCATGCTGTGAAAACAATAATCGTCGTTTAGCACCTCAGTTTTTTAGCCTCATTGCTGATCCGTATCATTCCGATTCCTGTTGACGTGTTCTATTTGACCACTGTATCTGTGATGAATGCAAATTGTTGCGTTATCAAGATCGACGTGGATATCTTGTTCAGGACGGTTGTTTAGGTTGAGGTGTTTTGTTCTCTGGTATCCTGTTTCGTCTTGAAAAACGATATATCTGTTCAATTTTGGTCGGCACAAAAATTCGCATCATACGGGTTTTGGTTAGGTGATTACGATCTAGGATAACATGTTGATACATGTGAGTACTGATCGAACTGGGTAGGGGCGGGAGTAAGGAGCGTACCGCATTACCTACAATTATCGTGTCTGTTCGCAAACTGTTTTCTCCAGAACTGTACAACTTGTAAGTGTAAATACTTCCGATGGCTGTTTAGAATCGACAATGCCATTTCATCGAGGGCATATCGGATTTGTGAGTCCTGGGGTAACTAGTGCGATCCGTGTTGTGCCGTTCGGCAAGCCCGTCGGTCTAGGTTTCGGATTTTGGCGCTGCGACAGACTTCCGGGACAGGCGGTATTGAAGGATCTGGATTGTGGATGTTGCGAACCTCTAACCCTATTTATCCAAGGTTCCTCTGGATGCGAACGACAAAGAAGCGAACGAGACTTGTTTTCTGCGTTTGATCATCGGTCTAATTGCAACACTAAGTTTGAAAACAGTAACTAGAATGAGTCAGAAAAACGGTCAATAGAGGTTATGGACGGCGTGTTTGTTATCAGTTACGCAATCACTGTTCCAAATCGTGAGGCTTGATTGATTGTGGGCCAGGGAGATTAAGTGTCCGCACGAACTTCTTTTGAGCGCAGAGGTCAGGGTTGCGCAGTCGGATACTAATGGCCTCGGCAACGGTCAACATTCGAATCTCACCATTTTGATCGATTCCTTGGCACTCGGTAGACAATCTGAAAAGCGTCTTTCTTACTGACAGAATGATTAGAGTCGGTCAAATGAGCAACAATCGCGCTTGAAACCGTTTTAGTCAGCATTGTTCACCCACACAGTATGATTTTCACGCACTCTATTACCTTGTAGTACGACCAATGTATGATGCTCGACACGAGCAAACAAATGAGTACACACAACAGCTGGTTGTAGAACATGGAAGTTTGTCTTTGAGTTGTGACATGATAACGGGTGTTGAACGGAAACTCACGCACAATTGAGCGGCGGGGTAGGTTGATTCGACTGACTTTTTGAGCTTTCTTGTGATAACTTCGACCATGGATCTCCCTTGAAAGGAAGACTAATAAACGCAAGTTTCTTATTCACAGAAGGTGACTTAAGTTTCGACTGTACTGTCTGCATCGTCTTTTGAATAAAACGCATTGAGTAATTATCCTATGGATATCGACTACTGCGAGGATAGAAACAGTTAGCCGATAAGAAAATCCTTAGAATTCTAATGGGGATCACTCAGTGATGCCTATAGTATCGTGTAATTTCTGTGCAATATCGGAGAATGAATATTGAGGCAGATTCACGCTTGCATATGTCGTTAACAGTATTTTGACTAGAATCAATATTCCTCCACAGCCACTGCGTTTGTGCGGATGGATAATCACGGGGCTGCCTAGCGTTGTCCACTTCGCTTGTGACCTTGTCTGTCACATGCCGCAGACGTTTTTGGTGTGAAAGCTGAAAATGTTACGTTTTATGTCAGTTTTGTTGTGTAACATTTCGTGGTTGTAAGCCACTAGTGTGCAGATGCAATCGATGTAGCGTTATCTGTACTGATTTTTTTTGACGAATGAACCGGTGTTTTCGTTAAACATTTCCCATCAGCTAGAACAGTGGAACTCATTTCATTCCTAACCATGCACTCTTTTTTGTCCTCTCGCAGAATGGACTCGCAATTAGTTTAGTATCAACCGTCAAAGAGAAGGTGAGAGTTTTGTAGTTAGTTTAATGAAAAAGTAACAACATGTTGATAGTCCTCCGGATTGAATGCATACCAATGCATAGTTTAAGTGTTTAGAATAGACTAGCAGTCAGTTTGTGCTTTTTTACGCATAACTTTTAGAGATTTCTACGTGATTTGGGCCAGTGCACTCTTTCCATGTTTGTTTGGGTTCTTGCCACGTTCTTTTCTCAGATGCAAATGAGTTAATTTCCAACTATGAGATCATTGATCTAGGGTTAGGTTTTACCTTTGTCAGCTTTCTTGTCAATCGGTCATTACTGGTTGGCATTGGTCACGAACGTAACAAAGTTGGGTAACCAATGGCATGTGTCCATCGGCCAGATGGTTGTTTATTCGTAGAACGTATTTTTCAATGCTCATCTGATGCACTTTCGTTCGTTGGTACCAGGATCAGCAAGAGACAGTGACTTGGCACCTATAGGTTCCGTTTACTTCTAATCGTACATCCATATGCACTTGTAAACCATGTTTTTTGCTTGGTTCCAAGGCATACATAGGGCATTCATTTGACTAGGACTGTTTGTGATTATCTGTGTAGAGGTGGTAGTTTTGTTCCCACGCATTTCTCTGCCATACTTAATGACACATTCAACTGATCTCGTTTATATTGTTAGGTATGGTATCATTCTAACTGCCCCAATCGCGGCCGTGGTTGCTATAACACGAGGTTGTTAGAACAAGGTGGATGCTGCATTTGGTACAACGAAATGGGCCTGTTGGGTGAAATTGAAGAACACCTGGGTGTTACCATTGATACGGTTGATTCGAATCTTGTGGTACCAACTGACGCGTTCGATGGCAAAGTGGTGTACGGTCAACGACTGAAACAATGTGAGTAATTTTGATGTTATTTGACACAATTACCTTTAAGGAGTGAGCTTGACGTTGACTACGTTGGCAGTCAGTACATCAGGTAGTCTGCCCGTGACATCTCACATGAAGTTACTGTAATGCGACCGTTGTCTTGGTTCATCATCATCATATACACCAATACATCAGTGGTTCGTTTGCATAGTTTCTCGAAAGAGGGGGGGATGTCTGCTCTCTTGATTATTTGTGCACACATAAGTATTTATCAATTTGTAGTTTGTTAGCGTTCAAAGAATATATCTTAAGTCGTAAAATGCTCCTTGGCGTGATTCGTTGTCTCAGTTTTCACTCGTTTTACCTTTGAGTAGAAACAGATCGTTTTATCTGTAACTGTTCGGGCACCCCTAACACTTTTTGATATTGATGTGTGTCATTCATATCGATCACCACTCCTAATACATTTTCTCTACCCATGCTATGTACATCGACAGCAATTAGCTTAAACAGATGTACACGTCTATTTATTCTTTTGTTTGTTTGTATACCCGATCACAGTCTAGGTTGTCTGGTTTGTGCATCATATACATTCCGTTCATGAGTATTTGCTGTTCGAATCACGTGTAAGCGTCTTGGTGGTAATTCACTTACAGGGAACTATTATTATGAGATGCATGCTTATAATGTATCCGTGCTAATGGCGTAAATCCTTATTCACTTCAGGACATATCAAGTTATTGTGTCATTTATCTAAAAGATGAAAATTCGGTGGTCTCATTACGAGCAACGTCGACAGAGTACTTAACGATTGGTCAGTGTGAAGTGTCTACCAGAGATGTGATGCGACAAAGACTGAGGACAATTGAATTATTAGGGTGAGGGAACATTTCAGTAGATGTTTTGGTTTTGCCTTGCAAATAGAGGACAAGATGTACAGAAATTGTTGAAGCCGTCGGTATTCACGTGCAGTGAGGCGGGTTAACTAAACATCTTTCATATGACTGATATACAATGGGCTTAATTGAAATACGTCGGGTGAGAACCTTCAGAACGAGCCTTGTTTGTGAGATTATCACAAACACCCGTGTATTTTGGTAATGTTATGGTGTACAGATGGGCCTCTTATACCATTATTTGTAGAGAAAAGAATCATGATAATCCACAGCAGTTATCGATTCTTTCCAAGAAGACTCAAAACAGCAAACATGCATCCAATATAGAAGAATGGAAGCATGCACATACTCGACAGCTAGGTTCTGACTGTTTGACATTGATCTCAATCGTTTACCATAAAATGCCTGACGTGTAACTTTGGCAAATGCGAAATGTCCGTATTTGTCATTTCAACTCGAAACTAACTGAAATATCTTTATATTTAACCTACTCACAACGGGATAGTCGGATTCGGATTATATGGAAAGTTGGGATACATGGTTGTGAACTCATTGAGTTGACATCTCTAAGCATCAACCCGATACGTCATAACATTTGTCAGAAGTAAGAAAGTACACGTTGAATTGGCCATCAGTAGAAATTGTTACGTAAGACAGTTCATAAACCACAGTCTAACTGTGTGTGATTTGTTCTGCTTGCTATGGAAATGTCATCTGCATATTTTTGGGAAAGTATGTTGGAAATCTAGACAAAGAAAGGAAAGAGACAAAAGAATACTATCCTACATGATGTCAACGTTTTTTCGGCACGAACCTAAGCGTTTAATCGTTTCAAATAAAAAAAAACTTGATAATTCACAAGGTTAGTTTACAGACGTGGGGTTTACGTTACAGTGACGCTGCAGTAAACAGTTTCCGTCTGGTGTATTGTGCACGTTGCTATTTTCGAAATATTACAAATGAGTACCCTAAATTTTGTCATATGAAGAAGAAACCATCCAAGTGTACCACGGTTGCTGTGTATAAGCTAAATAACTGTCTATAGGATGAATTGGTACTGTTGGATGCCACATGACGAGTATTGTTTGACCAGGACAATCATAGCAATGGCTTACAAGCTTTATATATTTCCCAACTCGTTTGTCGAATTTCTGCATATAGTACCTTTTCAGCCTGACGCACACACTATGAGTTCCATTGTTATGTGTTTCGTAATTGGATGCATGTAAAGTATGCTTTGGTACGAAACCGAGTTAGTATCAAGTGACCCGCCTAATAGTGTACATATCTTATATGACTCGTCCAACTGTTCACTAGACTTAAGCACGCAAACATACACTTAAACACTTCTGTACCATCAACCATTCTCTTATTTTATTGCGATAGTATTACTGACTTGTTTTTATTCACTATGCGACTTTATTATCAATATCTGTCTCTCGACAGCCGGTCACATTTCTAGTTAAGGCGTTTAACGAGCGAGACGTATTCTCGTCGTGTTTAGGATCAATTGCACTACACGTATACCTAACTAGTAAATGAATCGCGATCAATTCGATTCAACTGGACGCGACTCTCTAGGTCCATAGCTGTACACAAATGCCATGTTCTTGTATCTGTTGAATAGTATTTTGATGGGGCTGTTGATCCCCCCCTTCATATTTGGGTCTGAGAACTCAAAGTAAATAAACAGACAGGTTCTCAACTACTTCGGCAGGCCTGTATCGGTTGGACCGGTGTTATAATGAGGCTGTACTATTTCACCTGATCGGGCGGTTATTTTGGATCCATCTGGAATGGTAACCCATAAGGAGTGCTTTAGACTGAACCTCTTAGTAGCAGTTTGTATACAAGTTCATGAACGAACTCAGATAGTGTGGTTACGATAAACGTAAAGATTGAACGAACCTTATCATTTTGAGACAGCCTAATTTAACGGTTGAGGATCTGGAAACGTTTCCTAACCGAGTGTATGCATGCATACGTACCTGTGCATATTCGACCTGACCACTTAGCGTCGACATTCGCGCCCCTGCTTTTGGCAGCAGTGAGGGTGAAGCTTCTGAGGGAAAGATTTTCAAAAAGTCTCGAGTAAGATTTGACGTTTGCGTTTATACAGTTACGCTATTGATAACCACCTATTCTCATCTAGCAATGTGAATGCTCACTCAGTTATTGACGCAACATCCGATGCAAACCATCTTCACCTAATATTGGGTGATCTAGATAGTGGCGTTTTTCGTCATCCAAAACTGTGGCTCGTGAAAATCGCTTTCAACCGATTGTTCGTAGATTGTACACATTTAGCCAGTGAACTGATGGGCAGTTGTGTCTAGCAGAATAGTTGTGGTGTATCTGTCGATTGCTGATGAGCAGAGGTCATTTAAGCAGTGTGACGAGCAGTGGCTGTTCGTCATTCTTTCCTATACCGGCATTTTGTTTATAGAGGTTTCATTGAGGCATGTCATGACACAAAATACGTCTATGAAGTAATCGTCGAAATGCGACCTCTGATGAATATTGGGGTTCACACTGTTTAGACCTATACTCAACAATAACTGACCTCACGCATTCATCTTATGTGGGATTTTAGAAACCGTGTTTTAACTGGTGAGTTGCTCCCGATTAGCCACTTTCTCTCTCTATCTCAGTGGATTTTGGCGATCTCTAGGTCCTGCTGCATTTAATCTCTGGAGCCGATTTTTTTCGTTCTCGCTGTTAGTTTGGAACAAATTGCGCTCCTGTGAATCAGGCACGAGAGTTGTGTAATCGGCTTGTCCATGTTGATTTACGAGTTAACTGACTTTCTCGTTGTGTCAGTATGACATGCTATCGTAAAACGGAATGTCTTGTTTGATTTTTCTTCTGCTATGAAGCATTATCGAGTTTAAAAGTGTCAACATCAAATGCGGAGGTGTTTCTAACCCCATGATTTCCTTTTTTATTGCTGGCTTCTCATGTCTTCTTCAGTGGCACCCAAATACCAAAGCCATGTAGCTGTTCTCGCCTCAGCAGTCAAAGAGCTTCATCAGTTGGAAAGAAAATCTCAACAGAGTTATTTACGTCTCAAATACGGTGGAGAAATCACGGCATAGCCCTACTTACTGTTTCCAGTCTGCCTTGATGAACACTTGGCCACTCTAAATACGCAATCTGTACTGATCACTGCAGTTGTGTGTTTCTTCTCATTTTGTTTGTTTCATTATTGATCTCTTTAAAAGCAATCTGTTGATGTGAACTCGTTCTTCTTTTTGTTTCCATATATCCGGTACAATTATGATCGCAGCATTTCCCGCGTTCAGGTGTAATTTCTGAATGACCAATTACAGATGTTCGTTGGTTTTTAAATGTGTCTGGAGGAGCGATCCGTCAGTAATAAAGCTTGAAGTGACTTACTAACACCCGCTTGGAGCCGTGTTTGACATTACTGAGCCCACGTTGCATCCTAAGCTGACTTACTAGACTATAGACACAGAGTTCAGCTTATGCACCTTGCTCTTCTTGGACTACCAATCCAGGTGAGTTAGGCTAAGTTCTTTCTTATCCATTCAAAAGATAGTATACCGTTAGATGGTATACCGTTTTTCGTATGGACAACTTCAACAAATTACTCACCCATGTTTTCTTTCTGAAATGTGGTGAAGCGAAAGCGAGAATGTGGTCAATTTCCAAGGCGTTGGAACACTTCAGTAGTTATTTTATTTTTGTCCTGCTAAACGCGTAATGATACGGGACATCGCATCATCGTGACTTGTGTATGGCATAGGGTTGTGTGAATAACTGAATCCAGTTGTGAAATTTCTGAGCTTTTCAAGTGCATTCGTAGCTCAGTCGGTTGATTGATTGCCGTGTTTAGACACGCTGTTTTTATCGGCGGTTTGAATCCACCAGGAACCGTGGCCTTTCGCAATCGGATCTCATCTGTAGCAGCTGCATCGCGGATCAGGAACGTGTACTATTTATTGATTTCTGCTGTGATCGCGCATCCGGAATTGATTGAGTTGGAACCGACAGGAATAGTGACAACGAGAAGACAAAAGCTCAACTGAACTTATTCAATATTAAACAAACTAAAACACTAGATGTAAACCACATTTCACAATATTGTATTGCCGTTGATAGTGAATACAACGCGCACTTTGGCGAGCACATTCCAAAGGGAACTTATTACTTATAAAATACCTTTGTCGGTAATCGTGTTGCTTCATTGGATGATCTTGTGTTGTGGTTTGGATGGCAGTGGCGTTTGTCAACTCTCAACATTATCTGTTATTCTGTATCTCGCTCGGCTTTGGCAGTAGCCAGGTTTCCCCGTTAATGAACTAGTTGTGAAACTGATCCAATTGTTTTTCTGACTGACACTGATAGTGACTGTCTTTCAGTATGTAAATTTGTTTTCTATTCCTACCAATGTTGCATACTTGAGGTCGGTCGGGTTAACTCCCCTTCATTGAATAAAAATGTGAACTATTTATTGGTGACTGAAAAGTTACTACTAGGAGAAGAGTGAGCGTATTGTTGTTTCAACTGGCACTCACCGAGATTGCGGAAATGACTCTCTGGGACATTACAGCATATACAAGGGTAACTCGGATTCTAGTTGGCACCATGTTCCAGCAAACAAACGTTTCCGCAAATTTAGGCGAACTGATAGATACTGTGACCGCCATACAGCATAAAAACAGTTTTCTATTCAGAATGTAGAGTGGACCTGCTGGTTGGTATGTACGAGCCTAGTTTCGCCGCATTACTGTATAACTTGTCATTCGTTGAAACATTACTTTTAAAACAATGCGAACTATACGTAACGTGAATAAAGTTGGCATTGTCTGACGCAGAGTTACCATCTATAGGCGCAGTTTTCATGGCATACAGGGATGAAAATCAGATAAATGACTTTCGTAATATCGACACGATTGAATGACAGTCAATGAACAGTGGCTTTCGTGTCCACCATTTTCACACGCACAGTGTAATGTGCAACCCCGTAGTTAGATGTCACTGGTTGTGTGTTGGTTTGTGCATAGGTTTGTGGTGCACGGGTGAATGAACGGCCTGAATGAAATTTCTCGCACGACTATCCGGATAATAACAGCCGCAGCTGGCCCACATTCCAAACTGGTCAACTGTTTTAGCCAAATGTCAACTGACAAAACGGACTATCCCAATAGTCCAATCTGTATTTGCGTGGTTCATTTGGAAGTACACTTTCAGAGGAACTTCCGCTCCGTGCTTCCGCAATCTGGACGTTTTTCATAGTACAAAACACTGATTACCGTCTACTTATTTACCCGTGCTTTTCAGACCAAGGACTCGTGACAGTTACGACCAATCGAGCTGATGCGGTAGTTTGTTAGTTGAATGCTGTGAAGAATAATATTCATACATTAGGACTAGTTAAAAACAATAAGACGATGACTAGTTGGCCATGGTGCTTATTGCACCTGATGTAGTGAATGTTTCGCTTTGAGTACGCGGTCGAACGTCGTCAATCACATCGTCGTCAGCGGTTGGTAGCCGTGATGGTTCTATTACCATTATTCATGAAGCAAAATTCAACAATTCTCGGTTGTTTCACAAATACAAGATGAGCACAAGACCGTACGTTACAATATTCAAGGTAGGTATTTGTTCCGGATTATCACTATTCACAGATCAAATGGATTATGCGCCAAACACCTTAACATCTGTTGTATTTTGCACTTAATATTCATTTCAATGCCTTAGCAATTCCACTTCCGTCTCCAGATCTAATGCCAATAGTTGAACGAATGCATTTACCTATTTCATTGTTTTAACTCACTCACTTGCATTTCTAATTTTTGTCGCAACATTAGGCCTGCTTAAGGAATATTTATGAACTCAGCCTAGTTAAGCCACTGTCATGTGACGTTGACATTGGCAGAATGCATGAAAGTAGTTTGCGGACTTTTGAGTTATACTTTCATTAGTGATGTTGAGAATGTTCCGATCGTTGGCGTTCCAGCAATAAGTATGCTTTCTACCGACTTATCTGAGCACTGACAGTTACTCTATCGTTAACCCACTTTAGCAATATGGGTTTTGCTCACAATTTGAAGTCCGAACGTTATTTGCAATGAAACGTGTTGACATGAGGCGTGATGACCACTGTTGAGGTGCTATATCATTTGTTAATCAACCGATCTCGCACGTCCAGCATGAATGCACCAGCTATTTAGCACACACGTTGAAACAGTATAGTGACTTATATGTTAGACGATAAAAGGCGAATCTTCACTCAGTTAACGTATTAGTGTAGTGCGTTTATCTGTGTAAACTACAATGACGTGTACAACCTGCTAGATCATTCACATTGTGCATGAACGAAATTGATGCAGCGGTAAGTTTGAGAGTGATCTGTTTTTGACAGACAGCTTGATGCAACGTTTTAATTTTGGGTACGTTCAGTTTGCTTTAAAAGTCTACGGTCTAATGACCTTATTTGGGAGGGTGGTTCGCGTATTGTCCGCGGATTGAGAGAGTGGCTGCATTGACTAGTTTTGTTCTAATAACTTCTACTGAATCGACAACTTAGAAAGGGGTGCTGTTATAGTAAGTAGCGCTATAAGCTTGAGTTTCATTTCGACCTAAAACATGCAATGTCAATTAACCGAGAAGCTTAGTGATAGTTGACATCAGTGAAACGAAACATTTATTCCGTTTTTGCAATCAACACATGAATGAGTAAACTGCATTTACTTCTAAATTGAGTTTAGTGTTGACTGCCAAAGGAATGACCGGATGCACGCAAATAAACTCGTGAATGAGCGGTTACATGGAGCATTACATTTGGAAAATTTCGAATCAGCCTATCCAAATAACAGTTATAATAAAAAGGTATCATATGCCACTAACTGATGAGGAACAGTTAGGTCATTAGAATATCTGCGTGGAATCAGAGCGTATTACAAGCGTTACAACTGAATATGCTAGTATCGGGCGCGATAGAGCACGGATGTGAGAGAGGTTGCAGGGCCGGAAAACAGTTCGTTATAGCTGCCAAGTCGTCATGATTTAGTACTTACGAAATTTGTTGGTTACGTAAATTTTTTAGTATTGCGGTCACAGAATGTGATCTTGGTTTGCCGTACACTCCGCTCTTCCACATGTTACGTGATCTGTAGCAAAAGTGTAAACGTGTGATTATCAACTAGCTAGATAATTCAACTTGTGAAAACAAATGAGATGGAACTTGTGTGATGTTCCGTCGATGTCAATCATGATATCCTACCCTCTTCCAGCAATCAGTACACTGGTCAGTGAATTCTGTGATTTCAGCTTGATGAGAGTCCGAATACTGTGGTGATTGATTACAATTAGTTGAGTTGCTGTATTCAAACGATCCGGCAATCTGAGCAGTAATCAAGCGAATTTGGCTTAGCGTTTGCATACGACAATTCGGTCGTGTTCAGTTTGAGGCCAACGGGTGCATTGGTTAACACAGTTACTTCATGAAAGCTTGGCCGCAGTTCGATTCCAAGTCGCGGTAGATACATGCACTACTGATGAGTTCTAACAAGAGCGAGGCTTGAGTATAGTGGTTGCCGTCGAAAGCGGCTGGCCTAAAGGTTCGTGTAAATGTGAAAGCTGTGATCGATCGTAAATTATCTTCAGTCTATATGGACTAAAATCCTCTGCTAATTATCAGCGAAATTAACCTTGTTCGGTTGCCTTGCTGAACCATTCACTCATCTTGTTGGCGTATACTTGATGCTAAGATCAACTAGCACTCCAGTGCCCTTTCTAACAGGGTAGGTTATAACTACCGGGTGTCATGACCTCAAGGCATGGTATTGAAGTGACCGTTCCGTTATCGCAGTGACTATCGGGAGCTTTGAATGATAAACATATTCTACTGTCTCTTCAGGTAAGCAGCTGAAGCTCACGATTAGCTGTTTTCCGAAAGAAGGCATGTTGAGGTTGTTAAATTCTTATCAGTGCATCCGGTATACAGTTCTCTTCATACTGAGACGAGCTCATTGTCTGAGTTCCATTCACTTGGGTTGTCCTGGTCGTTTGTCAGTCAAATCCGTCCTTCTGACCGACTTGATTGGGGTCGGCATGAAGTGGTAGACGTCGTTTCACTGTCCTCATTTGTTCGTTTGCTACTGAATTAATGAACGACCTGAAGAGGTGTTAATCACTTACCGAATAGTGATAATTCTGACATTCAGAAAACATCAGCTGAATTTAGTCTCAGACACCCATTTCATCGACCTAACGCTCCAAGACAATCTTTTGTTGCAACAAGCCTGTCAAGTTCACCATACGTACTGGCTGGGATGCTCAACACTTGTCATCGATGAGTGAACTGCACTGAGTCTACTAAATGAAGTTCATGCTTTTCCAGTTATGAGTTTACAACGGCTGGATTTGATAGAACGGGCATCCTGAGGCTCCGTCTGATGAACATGGTATGAAAACAGTTACAAGTATCGTCAGATCACGTCGTAGGTACATCGTACTTAACCAAGCAAAGCAACACGGTGTTAACTGATGACACCATACTCAGCACAAGATGACCGTAGCTATCACTTCATATTCGGAAGACCTAAATAGAACGTCATGTAGAAATTCATTGTTGTGTCTTGCAACCGCGTTTCACTACGGTAATAACGGTGTAATTGGTGTTCTAACGTTGGCCGTCCGATTTTGTTCGTGATAGACCTTCATATTAAAGACAGATAGCCACATGGAGTAATTCACCCTGGAACCAATTCACGTTATATCGCAAAATTATCATTCCTTTTGAAAACATCAGGGCTCAAAGTTCATACATATGTGGTTCTTAAAAAGAACTGGGTAACTAAAGACGACTATGGTAATTCAGTAAACAGGTACCCTCACACCCATTTTCGTACTGCATGGTGGAACATGTTAGAAAGAGCAAGGCGGTAATTGTGAATTTTAGAATACAGTTGCGGTGTGTACAGGATAGCGTCTTGTTCAGTTTGAATAAGACGTATAGGAAAAGCACCGTATTCGACTGCGTTTCTGTGCCTCAGCTGCGGGTCATTTCGAAGAGCTGATCTAACTGATAGATTACTGGATGGGCCTCTAGTAACGAACATGGTTTGGCTGTAATATTTTGTTTCTTACTCACATGTCAAAGATGACTAACCGGACGAGCTGAGTTATGTCAGAACCGCTTCGTAACATCACTGTCCTATCTGTAGGTGTTTAAACGTCTCGATCACTATCCACAAGTGACTGGGGTGATGAGACGATGCACCGGTGCCTGAAGTGATGTAACTGGGTTGATGGTAAACGCATGAGAGGTGGAGTTCAGCTCAATACGCACGGTTACTAAGGCTGAGCTCCAGAAAAGGCCACATTCTAGGCAAGTACTTTTTGGTGCAGGCCGGCTAAGAAACTGCCTAAATAAGAAAACCTTGAAAGCACTCGAATTTTATGGTTATGAAATACTTAGTTAGGTTATCGTTTTAATAAGCTACAACTAATTTTGCGAAGCCGTGTTTTCCAGTAGAATATTCTTCAGATCCTATTGCAAATGCGCCACTGGTTACAGTCATTCTAGTTTCCGATATTCCGAAACGAAATCCTCTGCACGCGCCCCTACAAAAGTTATGCCTGAAGAAAATCGTTCACAGGTCCCAGTGATCACTTGTTGTCGTTCAAGGTTCAATCTCAGACAATGTACTTTAGTTAGAGCTACTGTATAAGAGACAGTTCATGCGGAACGCGCCTCTTTTAACTCAACCCGCGGTTGCGCGGATACTTTCTGTCAAGAGACAGTCAAAATGGTTAAATAGGAGTTAAACCTATTTAATTAGAATGTCGTCAAAGTATTCTAATCAATCCTAAAATCAATAACCCGTCTGCCTTAGTTTATCACTTGCGTTGTGATATTTCTGCCATCAGGTTAACTTCGCTGAAAGGAAGAATTAACCAAGTGACCAACGGAACGAGACGCTTATTTCATGTCAGTGTAAATCCATCAATCCAGTTGCATGCTCTGGCAAACAACGTTAGAACGCGTCCAATGGGGTAGAAATTCTTCTAATAAAAGAGATGTGTTGAAAGTCCGAACGTGCGATAGATCCTGGACAAGCCTTCGGTTTGCTATGTGGGTCACGTAAAAGTATTTGTTAAGTCGTAAATCATAGAAAGCTACCAATTCCCGCTTTTCTAGAACGCAATGCAGAAAGTAGCTCGAACTATCAAGTTTACAGTATATCAGTTCTGGGCTTGCCGGAACANCACCATCGCTACAAATGATTTTGGCGGTAGGATTATTAACTACTACCCAATTCAGTGATTCGTGTTACTCTGTACCAATTGACATGACCTCCGCTGAATTGGTTTGTGACACAAATGCTTCTAGTTGATTGTGCGCAGGTCTACTAAGTGCAATCCGGTTTGTGTTTGCAAAAATCAGTTGGGTTGTTACTTTCTGTTGGTTTAGACCGAACGTTCACCTATATCTATCTTGTTGTCGTATCAGTGTAAGTTTAGACATCGTTTGCTGTTAGCCTTCACAGTTACCAGAAAGACAGTGGATAGCATGCTATGTTGATTCCGAAAATGATTAGCGTAAAACTGGAAGCGGGTGAAAAAACGACTAATTTTGCAGGCCTTTTGTTTACATAAAAAGATGCCATAAATCGATGTCCGTACGATTTGGAAAAATCTGTTTTATGATCAGTTTAACGTACACGTCAGTGTATTCGCTTGGTGCTAGAGTACCAGGTGCGCCCCATGCGATGAAGAGTTGTGCGAATCTACGCTGAGATGGCGTGCTGAGGATTGACCAACCATCGTCAGTGGTACTATAGTGATTGCTGCAGCTGTTGCACAACCATGAGATGAACACACCCTAGTTTTGACGTGAAACAGCGGGAAGTAGCTTACAAAATTATTTCATATATGGACTCAAACAATCGACAGTAAGACGTCCAACACCTTGCAAACAGGTAACGTCTATATGGGTCATTGATGTGCACATCGTAAGGTAATCGTAGACTTGTTAATCAACGGTAATTTTGGGTATTGCTTAAATTTAAATACGTTTGTTAAACGCTGTACATAGGTTTGTTTGTTCATAATAGGCCTCATTTTTGCATGTTGATCATCTCTGCACCCCAGGTGCAGAATTCCAGGTAACTACCCGTTCTTCGTGTTCACGCAGAAACGTAAATTCTAGGGTAAGAATTCTCAAGACGTTTTGACTCGACCCTAAATTTCCCCCACGAGCTGGGGCACATCACCTCGGCGGTGTTAACGGAATTGCTAACAGAGTCATCATTCAAACCTCTAACTTTGACCGCCCTTTTCCAATGATGGGATTCTGGTAGATGTTTTTCTCATCAGTTCTTTGATCGACTCCGATTGTTAGCAGGTTGATGTCAAGGTGATGGTCAAAGAGGGGAAAACAGCAACTTATCAAATTCACACCGTTTCATAGTATATTCTCTCACATATGAGTTGAGCACCATGTCCGGACCTGGGTTAAATCACATGAAGTGTCCAATGAAACATAAGGCCGCGCACCATCGTGACTTGTGTATGGCATAGGGTTGTGTGAATAACTGAATCCAGTTGTGAAATTTCTGAGCTTTTCAAGTGCATTCGTAGCTCAGTCGGTTGATTGATTGCCGTGTTTAGACACGCTGTTTTTATCGGCGGTTTGAATCCACCAGGAACCGTGGCCTTTCGCAATCGGATCTCATCTGTAGCAGCTGCATCGCGGATCAGGAACGTGTACTATTTATTGATTTCTGCTGTGATCGCGCATCCGGAATTGATTGAGTTGGAACCGACAGGAATAGTGACAACGAGAAGACAAAAGCTCAACTGAACTTATTCAATATTAAACAAACTAAAACACTAGATGTAAACCACATTTCACAATATTGTATTGCCGTTGATAGTGAATACAACGCGCACTTTGGCGAGCACATTCCAAAGGGAACTTATTACTTATAAAATACCTTTGTCGGTAATCGTGTTGCTTCATTGGATGATCTTGTGTTGTGGTTTGGATGGCAGTGGCGTTTGTCAACTCTCAACATTATCTGTTATTCTGTATCTCGCTCGGCTTTGGCAGTAGCCAGGTTTCCCCGTTAATGAACTAGTTGTGAAACTGATCCAATTGTTTTTCTGACTGACACTGATAGTGACTGTCTTTCAGTATGTAAATTTGTTTTCTATTCCTACCAATGTTGCATACTTGAGGTCGGTCGGGTTAACTCCCCTTCATTGAATAAAAATGTGAACTATTTATTGGTGACTGAAAAGTTACTACTAGGAGAAGAGTGAGCGTATTGTTGTTTCAACTGGCACTCACCGAGATTGCGGAAATGACTCTCTGGGACATTACAGCATATACAAGGGTAACTCGGATTCTAGTTGGCACCATGTTCCAGCAAACAAACGTTTCCGCAAATTTAGGCGAACTGATAGATACTGTGACCGCCATACAGCATAAAAACAGTTTTCTATTCAGAATGTAGAGTGGACCTGCTGGTTGGTATGTACGAGCCTAGTTTCGCCGCATTACTGTATAACTTGTCATTCGTTGAAACATTACTTTTAAAACAATGCGAACTATACGTAACGTGAATAAAGTTGGCATTGTCTGACGCAGAGTTACCATCTATAGGCGCAGTTTTCATGGCATACAGGGATGAAAATCAGATAAATGACTTTCGTAATATCGACACGATTGAATGACAGTCAATGAACAGTGGCTTTCGTGTCCACCATTTTCACACGCACAGTGTAATGTGCAACCCCGTAGTTAGATGTCACTGGTTGTGTGTTGGTTTGTGCATAGGTTTGTGGTGCACGGGTGAATGAACGGCCTGAATGAAATTTCTCGCACGACTATCCGGATAATAACAGCCGCAGCTGGCCCACATTCCAAACTGGTCAACTGTTTTAGCCAAATGTCAACTGACAAAACGGACTATCCCAATAGTCCAATCTGTATTTGCGTGGTTCATTTGGAAGTACACTTTCAGAGGAACTTCCGCTCCGTGCTTCCGCAATCTGGACGTTTTTCATAGTACAAAACACTGATTACCGTCTACTTATTTACCCGTGCTTTTCAGACCAAGGACTCGTGACAGTTACGACCAATCGAGCTGATGCGGTAGTTTGTTAGTTGAATGCTGTGAAGAATAATATTCATACATTAGGACTAGTTAAAAACAATAAGACGATGACTAGTTGGCCATGGTGCTTATTGCACCTGATGTAGTGAATGTTTCGCTTTGAGTACGCGGTCGAACGTCGTCAATCACATCGTCGTCAGCGGTTGGTAGCCGTGATGGTTCTATTACCATTATTCATGAAGCAAAATTCAACAATTCTCGGTTGTTTCACAAATACAAGATGAGCACAAGACCGTACGTTACAATATTCAAGGTAGGTATTTGTTCCGGATTATCACTATTCACAGATCAAATGGATTATGCGCCAAACACCTTAACATCTGTTGTATTTTGCACTTAATATTCATTTCAATGCCTTAGCAATTCCACTTCCGTCTCCAGATCTAATGCCAATAGTTGAACGAATGCA
>LOND01000291.1:136177-151903 GCA_014220965.1 Paragonimus kellicotti
TCATCTCGTTGGCGTATACTTGATGCTAAGATCAACTAGCACTCCAGTGCCCTTTCTAACAGGGTAGGTTATAACTACCGGGTGTCATGACCTCAAGGCATGGTATTGAAGTGACCGTTCCGTTATCGCAGTGACTATCGGGAGCTTTGAATGATAAACATATTCTACTGTCTCTTCAGGTAAGCAGCTGAAGCTCACGATTAGCTGTTTTCCGAAAGAAGGCATGTTGAGGTTGTTTAAATTCTTATCAGTGCATCCGGTATACAGTTCTCTTCATACTGAGACGAGCTCATTGTCTGAGTTCCATTCACTTGGGTTGTCCTGGTCGTTTGTCAGTCAAATCCGTCCTTCTGACCGACTTGATTGGGGTCGGCATGAAGTGGTAGACGTCGTTTCACTGTCCTCATTTGTTCGTTTGCTACTGAATTAACGAACGACCTGAAGAAGGTCGTTAATCACTTTACCGAAAGGATATTCTGACATTCGGAAAACAGCAGCTGAATTTAGTCTCAGACACCCATTTCATCGACCTAACGCTCCAAGACAATCTTTTGTTGCAACAAGCCTGTCAAGTTCACCATACGTACTGGCTGGGATGCTCAACACTTGTCATCGATGAGTGAACTGCACTGAGTCTACTAAATGAAGTTCATGCTTTTCCAGTTATGAGTTTACAACGGCTGGATTTGATAGAACGGGCACCCTGAGGCTCCGTCTGAATGAACATGGTATGAAAAACAGTTACAAGTATCGTCAGCCACATGGAGTAATTCACCCTGGAACCAATTCACGTTATATCGCAACACTATCATTCCTTTTGAAAACATCAGGGCTCAAAGTTCATACATATGTGGTTCTTTAAAAAGAACTGGGTAACTAAAGACGACTATGGCAATTCAGTAAACAGGTAACCTCACACCCATTTTTCGACTGCTGATGGTGGAACATGTTAGAAGAGAGCAAGGCGGTAATTGTGAATTTTAGAATACAGTTGCGGTGTGTACAGGATAGCGTCTTGTTCAGTTTGAATAAGACGTATAGGAAAAGCACCGTATTCGACTGCGTTTCTGTGCCTCAGCTGCGGGTCATTTCGAAGAGCTGATCTAACTGATAGATTACTGGATGGGCCTCTAGTAACGAACATGGTTTGGCTGTAATATTTTGTTTCTTACTCACATGTCAAAGATGACTAACCGGACGAGCTGAGTTATGTCAGAACCGCTTCGTAACATCACTGTCCTATCTGTAGGTGTTTAAACGTCTCGATCACTATCCACAAGTGACTGGGGTGATGAGACGATGCACCGGTGCCTGAAGTGATGTAACTGGGTTGATGGTAAACGCATGAGAGGTGGAGTTCAGCTCAATACGCACGGTTACTAAGGCTGAGCTCCAGAAAAGGCCACATTCTAGGCAAGTACTTTTTGGTGCAGGCCGGCTAAGAAACTGCCTAAATAAGAAAACCTTGAAAGCACTCGAATTTTATGGTTATGAAATACTTAGTTAGGTTATCGTTTTAATAAGCTACAACTAATTTTGCGAAGCCGTGTTTTCCAGTAGAATATTCTTCAGATCCTATTGCAAATGCGCCACTGGTTACAGTCATTCTAGTTTCCGATATTCCGAAACGAAATCCTCTGCACGCGCCCCTACAAAAGTTATGCCTGAAGAAAATCGTTCACAGGTCCCAGTGATCACTTGTTGTCGTTCAAGGTTCAATCTCAGACAATGTACTTTAGTTAGAGCTACTGTATAAGAGACAGTTCATGCGGAACGCGCCTCTTTTAACTCAACCCGCGGTTGCGCGGATACTTTCTGTCAAGCGACAGTCAAAATGGTTAAATAGGAGTTAAACCTATTTAATTAGAATGTCGTCAAAGTATTCTAATCAATCCTAAAATCAATAACCCGTCTGCCTTAGTTTATCACTTGCGTTGTGATATTTCTGCCATCAGGTTAACTTCGCTGAAAGGAAGAATTAACCAAGTGACCAACGGAACGAGACGCTTATTTCATGTCAGTGTAAATCCATCAATCCAGTTGCATGCTCTGGCAAACAACGTTAGAACGCGTCCAATGGGGTAGAAATTCTTCTAATAAAAGAGATGTGTTGAAAGTCCGAACGTGCGATAGATCCTGGACAAGCCTTCGGTTTGCTATGTGGGTCACGTAAAAGTATTTGTTAAGTCGTAAATCATAGAAAGCTACCAATTCCCGCTTTTCTAGAACGCAATGCAGAAAGTAGCTCGAACTATCAAGTTTACAGTATATCAGTTCTGGGCTTGCCGGAACAGTGTGCGAAGAGGACTCATAAGCTGATTTGCGTACCGTTACGATTCGCGTGAATAAATTGGATTTTTCTCAGGTGCGAGAGCCATCCCTTGCTGGGAAAGTTGACTCTTGCCGCGCCCCAAAAAATATGTTTCCTGTGCGGTTCGTTTGTACAATCTGGTTTTGCCACGTCCCGTGAAAATGTTTTTGGACGGAAATTTTTATTTTTAGAAAGCATTGTGTATATTCAGATGCATGTTTTTTGCTAAACCAATATACCACTAAGTTGAGGTGCAGTGAAGTTCGCGAATTAGCGCTTAACGCATTTTGAACCGAAAGGCGTATAATACTATTTTCAATTTATTCAAGAATAAACCATTCGGTGAACCACATCATGTAAAATGTGTCGAGTTTGGTCGTTTTCGTTAAAATTAGTTAGTCGGTTAATTGGTTATAAATGGAGATACACTATCCACCAAAAATCTGAAACATGAATTGAATTCTGTAATCGAGTTAATCGTCGTTTGAGTTAGTGTCTTATCCACGGGACTGTAATTTTCGGTTACTGTTGGATTAAATTCCTCGGGGGGTTGACAAATTCCGTAATACTCCGTCCTGGGGAAAATTCGTCTGCAAGTTGACAGTTACCGCAGAGAATTTTTTATTCTAATTTACGTGCTTTTAAACACACATTTGAAAACGAACCTTTCTCGACCTTCATTCCCTGATACTGAGCAAGTGTATACGACTTGATGCGACATTGATTGACCACTGAATTGAGTTCCGTGTGTTTTCTGATCCGTTATTTCTTCCTTTCCTCGCATGAATCAGCATTCTAAATGACCTGGTGCGAATACGTTCAAAAGTTTGTCATTCAACGTTCGAGAGAAGTTTTGATGGATTCAAGTTGAAAACCATCCCACGTGATTGCAGCCCTCGCATTCCGACAAGGCTTTCGACCAGCCTAATTCGAAAGGGAGCAGTTAAACATCACTCAGTTGTTTGCAGACAGGGCTTTTAACGGGCTTCTTCAGAAACAGGCAAGCGTCTTCAGTTTCGCTTTTGTAAGCGCTAATCAGGTGTTGGACTGTGGATCACGTTTTCCTGAGATAACCATGCTAATTAATGTGCCGGTGACCTCACATTAGACAAGACAGAATCCTCTAATCTGAGCCACTTTTGCTTGTGATTACGGTTCAGTTTGTCAAATCGCCGCTGATATACCGTTAACTACGATTGTGATCGTTGAAGATATGTCGCGCGTTTCAAGTTTTTATTTGTGCGGTTCATTTAACGTCATGTTGCGTCCACTCTCGTTTACGGACAATCTTTCTACGCTCATTTTCTCCTCCAAGGTATCCCAGTACAAAATCGAAGCCTCAATTTCTTGATATTGTGGTATTGTGATATTGTGGATTATCAAGCCGGAGGTGCGAGTATTCCAACACTTGGCGGAATACCTCAACGCGGGGAGGTTACGTCCAAAAGCCCACAGCGAGCGGATCGGGGACAGCGTGGGCGACCGGATGAGTCATCGCTCGACTGGATCGGACCAACGGGCGAGGCATGGCAGGCAAAATAGGATGGACGACCAGATCGGGGGCGCGATTATTCCAACACTCAGGGAATATCTCGACACGGTCGCGGAATACAGTCAAAGCCCACAGTGGATAGATTGCGGACAACACGAGCGACCGGACGAGCCATCGCTCAACAAGATCGGACTAACGGACGAGGAGTGGCAGGCGGAAAACCCCCCGGTAGAAGGCGCCGATCACACACGTAAACCGGGCAGAAGTGCACACGACGTGTGAGCGGAAACCGGGGCGTGTTGTGGACTGGAATGCTGACTCATAAACGCGAGCGCGTGCGTAGCATGGTAACTAGCGTGTTGGACAATAAAGATTGTGCTTTATTGGACGCCTTTTCGCTACAATATCACAGAAGTTATGGTGCGAGATATCTTCCTACAGATAATTATTGGTTAACTATCCTTGTAAATCATAATGAACGCATTATAAATAATATTGTAAAGTTCAGTGACCTAATCTTAAAGTCCCTGACAATCATCTTATTGTAGATTTTTGACCAACATGATTCGAATGAATGAATGCCAGCTTTACAGTCAGTACTCTTGCATGCAATGCTGTGCACTGATTGGCAAACAAATTCTGAATCTTTTTCTGTCTGTCAAACGAATGAATGTTATTGGCATCGCGGACGGGACCATGTTTTACTAAAAGTATATTGCGACCAGATGAAAGGAACTCCTCCTACGAAAGTAGCTTTCCGCTACTGAAACATGAAATACATGAAAAAAATGATGGCAAATTCAAACAAATTTTGAACTGTTTTGACGAATAATTAATAAAAAGGAAATAATGCGGTTTGCCTGTTTAATCTACGTGAAACGGCCCGATACTCTTTTAGGATATTCCACGTCACTGTTGAGGTGAGCGGCAGCCCGAGCCACAGTACCTTTGGTCAGGCTCATGGCTGTTATGATGATGATGATGAGATGATGCAGAATTTGGCATTGGGCGTCAGCGATAGTGTTGAGATTCGCGTAATCGTGAACAGCCCGCTTAGTCGTGCTGCGTAGGACGTGCTTCCTCTAGCTGACGTGAGACAGGTTTTCAACAGCGTCGATATATGATCACCCTTGTGAGGCTAACGAGGATAAACATTCATTTGGAGGACTGTTGAAACCATAGCGGCAACTGGCATTTTTGCTGAACTTCACAAATGCCGACGGACGGCCAGTTACTTCGACTAAATTATCTTTCGAACAGATTATTCTAGCACGATATAACAGAGATCTCACCAACCCGAACTTATACTCAATCGGTACATAACTGTGAACGTTCATGTACTGTCCCTTCTGCATGCGTTTCCGGTAGACAGCTGATAGTATGGGGGGCACTGAATGAAAATATCTAAAACCGCTAAGGTGCCAGCATGCTGATGTTCAGCAATAGAGCTAATTTTGAAATTTGGCCTGTTTACCCAGTCAAGAACATACGTTGGTATCTCCTTGGTATCGGTGAACCTTAGGATATGGTCGAAATAACACCAATAGGAATGTGCTTGGCTGATGAAAGTCTCTACGTTCTGTTCCAAGTTGGAAGCGAAAATACTGACCAGCAGTGGACCGAGTGGACTTCCCACGGCTACATCATCTACTTGCTTATAACCGGTTTTACGGGAGTAGAAATTACCATTAGTTATGCAAAGTAGCAGAAAGCACTTTAACTCGAACGTAGGTAACCATATGTTCAGGTGCTTTGAGTCAGTGTATTGGCAGATTGTGTCACTTATCTGCTTCAGAGAAGCATTGTACGTACCAGCCAGGTGTTTGATCCCACAGTCGTAGGCTCCAGCTTGATTCGGACTAGTCACAGAAACGGCACACCCAGAAGTGGTAAATTTCACTGTACCACGAAGTAAGCTTGACAATTTCACTTTTAGACCCGTTCACTAATTCAAATTCAACCAAACATCAGTATCTTCACAGCCGGTTCTATTCTGAATACCTATCCTTCTGAGGAGATGAACAATGATCCAAAATGCAACTTGCTGGCCATTACCATTACAGGCATAATCATTCTCGGTTAATTCTGCTTTCGTAACGATCCACGATAATCTTCAAGCTTCATACTGAGTGCAAGTACCACGAA
Source organism: Paragonimus kellicotti (assembly GCA_014220965.1). Classification (NCBI taxonomy): domain Eukaryota; kingdom Metazoa; phylum Platyhelminthes; class Trematoda; order Plagiorchiida; family Troglotrematidae; genus Paragonimus; species Paragonimus kellicotti. Next base: position 142,126 of record LOND01000291.1, read on the forward strand.
GCAGTGAGGAAGAGTAGGGAATCGCACTTCCAGGATTGCAGTTGCCTGTTAGTATGACCCATTCAGAGATTTCGGGAAATGATAGTCTCAGTTTTAATGGACTATACGATACTTCAGGAAACTGCTGAGTAAGACTACATCATACAGTGTTAGCGATTTTGTAATTGCTGGGAAAGTTTGATCACTTAATATCTGACCTCAATGGAAGGTCCGCTACGTGATTAAGAATTGGTCCCTGTAGCATTGAACCAGTCGGCTGAAGTTTCTGCGAAACTTGACATAAACCAACCCTCTAAACTGTTTCGTCTACTTTACTATTTCTTATTTTGTGGGAATTTGCAAAGTCTCTCCAGCTGGGTTACAGTCCAACTAATTTCCTTATATTAATATTGAATATTGGGTTCCATTGGCCAACTGAGAAACGTTTTGGCATGCGACATCTTAGATTTAACGATAACTACTCATCAACCACACGATCATACGTTCGATTCCCGCTACATTGTTCTATCCTATCTTTGACTAAACAATCTGACAATACTTGACCTGCACGTCATTAAACTCCACCTGACAGAGAGTACTGTTTAGTATGAAAGTTGAAACGGCAACGTTTTGAGAACTGTGATTTTATGCGCCTTTCCTTCGTTTATTGCAACTGTATATAAGTTGGGTTTTGTCGGTAAGCCTGGCTGAACAAGCCTTCTAGTGTACCAAACAACACAAAAGTCGGTTGGCGTCAGAGAATAGAGATTTAATTCAATTCAAAATATGAAAAAGTGCACAAGCTTACGTAAGGAAGAAACAACCTTGAGAGTGAATGGCTTACGATCACATCACAATTTTGTCTGCACGTGGAGTATATTTGCGATTTTTTCTTTAAGAAGCCGTTCTTTTGAAGTGGTTTTCGTTGTTTGTTGACCACAGATTCAATTTCTTCTGTTAACCCCTTTACTCAAAGGGAGTAAAAGGTTCCAAATACTTTAGACGGAAGACCGCGTCTCTTGGATCACTCTTTGTATTGCATTTCATCAAGCTCTCTCAGGTGGTCACAAGCAAGCAATGCACACTTTTGAGATTCAGATTTTATAAGACCGTAACACTGTTCATTCAGAGGTTGTACTCAATGTTTTGTGAGTAGTAAGGAGTTGGCGAATCAATCAATTAAGAAAAGTAGATAATCATTTGATAATCGTAGAAACGGTAAAAAAACAGGTGACAAAAATAGGATCGTTTGGATCCTTGAACGGTGTGCTCTGTTGTTAAATGAAGTTAGGGTCGGCTAGAGGTCGGGTATAAAAGGAAAGTTGATGGACAGAACGAATTTTTCTCGCGGGGTACGACCAATTCAGACGGCAAAAGATTTCGGAATCATGTTTAGCTGTTCAATCAACCGGACAGATGCAATTCCCGGCTAGTTTACTGCAAGCCACGTGATCTGCATCTGATTGGGTGGTTAGTTTGGAATCAAGTTTCTCACACAATCGATCCGAGGTGGAATTGAATGCTGGCCTATGTTGCGTTGGATGTGAATCAAGGACGAGTCAGTTACATGACGTTCAGTTTAGATCAATCCAGGTTTCGTGAAATTCTTGAACGCTGTTTGTACTTGAAGTTACCTGAAAGGGATCTTTCATTTGTTCCGATTCAGCTGATCGGTGTAATTGTTGTATGCAAGTTAACTCTTGTGTTTTGAAAGTGGTTTTATTGTGGTCGTGTGTGAAGACTATGCGTGGGTGGCCAATCAGTTGTCCAGGTAAATCTACGCGTTCGCAGTGGAGACATACATACAGGCAGATTGATTGTGGATAGACAGGGAAACGGAAGTCAGGGTTGTGTAGACGATCGATTGGACAATTTTGGGTGTTTTGTAAATGGGTGTTTGATTTGAACACATGGAGTTTGCTGAGTTGAAATAAGTGAGAGAGAGAAATAGACTCACTTGTCCTCGGTAGATCTGATTTTATCAGTCCTCTGACACGTACGAACCAAGATGTTTTGAAATTGCCAGTGGAACTATATCACACGTTTTCATCAACGATCGATGGATGATAGTGTTTGGACATAAAAATGAATAGGAAATGAAATAAAGAAAGTTTGACGAATTTTGTATGAAAAATAGAGTTGAACAATGTGTACTAAGATTACTGTTCATTTTATGTAAGCGATTGACCAGCTCAGTTAATCTGCCAGCCACCTTTGTTCGTCATGAACTACTGTCCTGTATTGGATCTGGCTTCCTTACCAATGGTTCGTAGGTTATCCAAATCTGTAATATAACTGGCGATTCCGTCCCCAATCTCATGCATATTCTGCTGACCATTGTCCCCGAATCCTTCTGTAATGGATGATTCCTTTAGCAAAACTGAACCCTTTGCCTTCTCTGAATCCTGAACGACTCCGTCATTTGAACTGTCTTCTTCTAGCAGTAAGTTAACCATCCTGTTTGAAAGTATTGAGTCGTCGTGCAAGCTAGTGTTGTCTTCGGATCTCAACGTTCCGTTTGCACAAATGTTTGCGTACTGTTGTTTTGGACCGTTCGTCGGTCCCAATGAAGATGTTTGCTTCCAATCGGTTGTAGCGTAGAAATCTCTGCTCAAACCCTCCTGACTTTGTCGATTTAACCGCATAGGGCATACTGGCCAAAGGCTGACTGAATTCACTGATGTCTGCATTCCGGACTGAAGCGGGAAACGTTAACAAAGTGTATTAATTTGTCGACTAGATGATCAACACTATAAATCTCATGCAGTATTGCTGATTAAGCAAACAACTAGTATAAATCAGATCCAGTTGGCAATTGATTGTGGATTTCGCTCTCAGGTAAATTTTCCACTTCAAAATGAACGTTAAAATTGTCTGTTGCTTTTGCTAGAACAATTTAGGATTGCACATTCTTGTTGCGGTCACGATTTGAATTCAGGTTCTAGTGATTGTTAGATAAGCTTGCAGCTAACTTCGGATTAACCGCAACAATATTATCATAACTAAACATTCATCCACAACTGGCTGTAAGCAATGCCCAGGTTGATCGATCATAATAAGTGGAGCTAAAATAATTATCGTGTCAACTTTTATCAAGACTATTTTGCTAGAACATTTTTAATTCACCTTGTACCTGCCCAGTCTTTTCAGTCTACTAAGATGAGTAACGGGGGTTTGTGTAACCTGGGGACTGTTATATCTGGTTTAAAATGCATGAAGACGATCAGTTAGCTGACCATCATGATAAGGTTTTTGTAAATAAAGCCCAGTAAGATATTGGTCTATATATGAATTGTCAAAAATGGTGTGTTTCTTTTGAGCAGCGCAGTATAAAATGCCACCAACAAAAGTGAAAACCTTCGAATGACCTTGAGGAATGTCTGATAAACGGGAGGTGTTCAGGCCAAATGAAGTGTATTTAAAAAAAACTACATTTGTTTGAAATAAACCATCTTTTGATATTCCATAATACGCGTCGAACTATTCATCTCTGACGAAAAATTAATCAATCACTGTGCGTTTGGGGAAATAGTTTGTAAGGAATTTGCAGAATACTTTATGAACCCCTTCGAGGTCATCTCTTCTGCTTGAGCATTGTTCTTAGGGCTTAATACGCACCTCCAGAACTCAGTACTTACCGTGGGAGATGAAGCATGCGGTAATTCCAGAAACGCAGTCCAATGAACAATCCGCCTTTCGCAGCTTCTAAGTGACAATCGTTTGATTAACTCGGTGCACATCAACTCAGTGTATATTTCGATAACCAACTACAATTTGTTGATGTCGTTTTGACGCATATGCAAGGCAGTAACCTACTCGGTGGCAGCGTCAGGTGACAGCTACTGGATGACTAGTGTTAACTAAGCAAGGAAACAAATAATTACATCCAACGCCACCGTGGACTATTTGACAGGATAAAAGTTAACCACTATTTAGTGTAGAGTCAAATGCAAGTTTTTGACATGTACTCTCTCCGATGCATAGGACATGCGCAAAGTAGAGATTAGATGATTTTCATGCGAAATGTTACGTTAACATGGTCAAACCAAACAAGATGCTATTATATTCCACGGGGGCAGGCTATAACAGGCCCCGATAGACTGTCTTTCATACTTAGTGCAATTCAGTTCAGTCGTTAAGTGGGTATTATTATTATATTATTATTATTATTATTATTATTATCGATTCATTCCGTTTCTAATTTGTTGTATCCAAATCTAGAGTTCAATTGTTGTAAAAAAGAAAGTATAATCCGTTACTCTTTGATCACCGTTACTCTTCTAGTAGTTTTTTTCTTTTGTCGAGTTTGATCGTGTTGTTAGTTGAAACGTTCACTTTGTCAATGGTGAAAATAATCAACTGATTGTTTTTTTTACAGTAATTTCAATGAAATTGAACGTTGATGGAAAAACAGTGCTAATTGATAAGCATTGCGACAGTTTTACTAACTCACAGAATGTCCAGTTATATGAAAAGTGGGTTTCTGTTGGATGTGAAGGAATACTAAGAGCAGAATGCTCTTAGGCAACTTGTCCTTTATCAGTTGAAACCAGTTTCATGTTAAAATTAACAAAGTGAGTGTGATAGTATTGAAAACAAACAGTTTATTTCAATTCTCTGCTTTGTCTGACCACAATGCTACTGAAATGTCACAATTTCTGTGTTTCTTCAGGTTAACTGAAATTTCCCCGCTAGGAACCCGTAACTTTTAGTGGATAAACGGTAAGAACTTTTGAACGATTTCACTAGAATCGGTCCGACTCGTTGAACTAACATCAAGCCAGGAACCTGGAATGTACTATCTGGTTCTTGGCATTCTATAAATAACCAGCATGTTTGTAAATTTTTACACTAGCATCTTAATAATTCTATCTGATTCAGGAGCATCTGAAACGATATAATTAGCATAACAGCAAGTGACACTCACAAGACAAAAATCTTCCGGATACAAGCTTTAAACTCTTATGCAGCGTTCTTGCTTTTATCTGCATTCTGGCCATCTCCATCTGATGAGTTCACATGTGGACGTTATCAGTACAGTGAGAAAACTAATGTTACTAACATTTTTAGAACAACGGAATTACTCTAGGGGTTCATTCTGGAATGATCCAGGTGGTTCAACTTATTTGGGTGTGTAACTATTTACGGACAAAAATTTATTGATCTGAGAAAAAACATTAGGATAAATGAGTGGGAGTTGACTGCTGTTCGTTGTTGACCCTAAGGCAGTTAGTTTATTAGTATGTTCAGAACGCTACACGTTCGAAAAGGTTTAGTATGAAATTATGAACTGAATACAATGAGGACAATTTTCTAGTAAAGCATGATTTGTCACAAAAATCTTCGCACGTCTCGTTTTAGAATCTAACTCCTTGTATCTGATGGCGTAGTTGTAGTATGAATTAGTTGCAATGAATTTCCATCGACTAAACAGTGCCTGTCAACAGGGTAACTTGAGTATAATTTGAAATTCATTGTAAAACCTGCTTAACAATGCAACAAAAGAATAGTCACAGTGTTCCACAAGAATCGCTTCCAGACAAAGGCGTCGTTCTAAGAGTGATGCAGAGTCTACAAAAAGTTTGAGTTAATAACAGTCGCCCGCCCTGCTACGATCTAGCTACAGAAATTCTTCCAATTTCCTGGAGAAGTCAGAGAGCAGAGTTTCCAGATCACCCCTCTGACATTTGGACCTCGTATAAAATACGTCCCCAGCTTCCTAGCCAAGTTTGGGCTCTTTTGTCAAGATCTCGAAAATCGCCCAATGTATTTGTGGTCATGCGAATATTTGGCTACACAGTTTTGAGTACACAAACCAACTGACGAAAATGCACGCGCAGGTAGTCTCCAAGTTGGCTACACTGACCAGTATGGGACTGTGGATAACTGGACAGCTGCTCTTTCAGTGCTCATCTGCCCATGCAGATCACTACCGTAACAGTTTCCATCACGTTCATCACTGCTTCAAGTGTCTGTGTGTCATTGTTAATATAAATGTCGATCCTTAGCTGGGAAGCAGGCCGAGTTACCGACTGCTTTGAATGAGGACTTTTTATCTGTCAAACACAAATACAGAGAAGATACGTCTAGAGATATTCCTCCGTCATGAAACTTTACACAGTTTATATACTATTACAGAAAATCTGAAAAAGGCCAATGACAATAATAACTGATGAACGAAAGAATCCGACAATTCGAACACCTCAGTTACACGCTTAATTTAATAAGCATGCAAATTCAGACTACTTGCAAACAAACGAACTAGTGACCTACTGCCATTGGTGAAATTATTTCCGGTTTGTTACATTTGGCTACTCAGTGAATGCTAAACATCAAACATTTGTTGGCCGTGTGAAGGAAAGAAAATGATAGTAGGCAAATCGAAGGCAAACTAGCTGTTATTTTTTTCTGAAAAACTAAACTTCAACCTATTCGAGCATGGGAGAGTTAGTGGTCTCCAATCATTGTACGATCGATCTTCGTGTTCCCTACAGTTGGTCGCTGTAACTGATGGCTCTGTACATACAAGACAGCTGTGACAGCATAGATTGTTCCTCTCAGTTTGTTTGCCTGCGGAATTCACATGTAAGTGCGACACAAACTGGTCGCATGACACACAGACAAACAAGAAGCGAGTTTAACACACAACCACACGGCAAACTATTCAAAATTTTGAACAGATAACAGCTCTTAGATGACGATGGAAACAGAAGGCACTGTAAATAGCTACTCTAATATTTAATGCGACTTCTGTGTATGCCATTAGTTTGATGAATAAGATACAAACCACTTTACTGTTCTCAATCGTGTTCGTGACACCAACTGGATATAAACAAACAATCCCAATGGTTCTTATCGTTTAACTACAGGCGAAACTCATAGCTCCATTACCAGAGTCACCGTTGACTTTGATGCTCAATGTGATGAACGTTGATTTGAACATTAGTTCTGCATTTGTCCAAAACCTATAAACCGGTCGTGATGAAGTACTTATTAGAACTAAGGTGATAGAAAACTTCCCTCATGATGTCTACTGTTGGTCTTTCAAAAACGTAGATTCCCTTAGGTCAGATTACTGAGGGATGACATTTTTCCGTTACGGGTAGAATCTGTTGTTTAAATGAGCTAAGGTAATTTAAGAAATTTTAGAAATCACGGAGAAACGTAACAATAACAATAATTTGTATTAGGTTTACACAGTACATGGATGTGTTCGGAAAGCTGTTGCTTATCTGCGTTTTAGTGGCGACAAACTAATTGTTGCATCGTTTCTGGCGATTTAAAATAATTCATTCAGTAACGCACAACCCACAATCCCAGTGACGCTTATTCAGACTGTCCGGTTAACGGGACTACATACTAAGTTCAAAATAATTCAGAAGAGTCAATCGAAAGGATTGGAATTTATACAGTACTGTTTGACAAAATTACAATAACGGTGCTCTTTCACCTTGAATGTGAATTAACCAGATACATGAATTATCCGGCAGATAAAGCGTTCGAAAGGCAGCAACCAAACACGAGTCTGAAAATGGTCTCCAGCCAAAGGGAGATTAACTCATTAAAACAACCGGGTGCAAATGAGATGAGAGCTTGTCAAACAATACTAAGAAATAAAGCTTTAATAGATGACAAATGATAGTTGCAAAAAAGGAGAAAACATTTTATGTGTAGCCTCAGTAAGCATTTCATCAAGATTATTCACTGCACATAGCAAAGAAACGTAAAGACAAATTTACAATTGGTTTTCTACACGCGAATGAACACATGGCTTAACAAATCCACTGTTCCGTTCCATACCAAACGTGAAATGACAAACACCAAAAAATCCAAAATTGATGGTTTGACAAGCTGGAGCATTCATGTTTACGTATGTCGGGTTTGGGAGGTCTGTGCCTCGTGAAACGACAAGCAGCAGATGACAAGTTTTTGTCTTTTCTGAACTAGTGGGTAATTTGGGGAAGACAAAATCCCCAAGTTTGTGAAGTTATTCGTTAATCTAAGGCATTTATGACTAAACAGTGGAATGCTCTCAAAGTGTAAGGGTCGCACAAATACGACGACTGTGAGGGCTATTCTGCCTTACGATTTCAAACTCTTGCAACTCAAGATAAAGGATGTGTGCTCTATTCAGGTAGTTGAATCTCGATTTCTAGTTTCGGCCACTTACGTCGGATGGAATCAACGAATAAAGAATTAGGAGTTTAGCAGATGGGTAGCTGGTAGTAAGCTCCAAGCGAGTTCCCATGTTAACTCTTTACGTTTGTGTAGTCTTAGGTGGTTAGGCTATGGGCTGAGGATGTCAGGTAGTCGTTTGCTACGCGGAGTGCTTTTTGTCGGTACCGCCGTTGACTGACGTAAACAGCGACCTGGAGTGAAGGAATAAGACAATTCCTCAGAAGGTCAACCTCTGTAGTTTGAGGTCGTCTCATTGATTCTTGTGAATCACAGTTGATGACTGGAGACTTAACGTGAAATGGCGTCTAATTGAGCTCAATGACGTGAGTGGTACCATTGTTCAGCTAGGTTATCTGTGAAGTAAATGTGCTTAGTAATGCTAGGCGGTAAAAGATCTAAGAAGCCAGTCTTGTTGATAGTGTCTTGCTTTCACCTACAACTCGACTGTTTGTTTCCTAAGTGTAGACAAATTGACGTCTTCGATCGGGAAGGAAAACTGGCTGATCAACGAGTTTTTGTTTCTAACGATATTGTTTGTGCTATTAATGTTGTGATTATTGTCAGAAATTGCTTCAATCAGTAGGGGTGTACATGTGTTGAATGAACTCAGATCTGTGTATTGGGCAGCCGGAATTCGCTAAAGTAAAAATACACAACAGTATTTAGTTTGATCTAATATGTGGACTTGTTCAGCCATATGAAACCAATTTCTGTTATAAACGTAATAACTAACGTTTCATGACAAATCGTCTTAGATTGCCTTTCTGAAAGCAGAGTTTGAACCGGTTGTAGTTCACAAACATTATCAGGCTGTACGTTCAAGTTCACAAACTGTCGATGAAACTGACATCTGTGTTATTATCAGTTGAAGGATTTTCCCCAAAGGTCTTGTTCACTTAACAACTGGCATATACATTCCGATCCGGTTTACAGAAATCCTAATCGATCTATACTGTTGTCCTGTATCAAGTTTAGTTTCTTCCCCAGTCACCCATACAACCACGAACCGTGATACATTCTAACACATTCACATCCGCACTTACAACGGACGCTTTTCAAAGCGTTTTGCTTATTGCTAATCGCGTTTACCGCCTTCAGGTAACCATATGAATAAACTGTCCTTAAGTTGAACTACATTAATTTGTCAAAAAACAACAGACATTTCATATTTCGTAGCAGAAAATATTACTGGCTAATATTGAGATAGTTTTCAACTTAGTCTTTGCTGAGGATGACGTGAATGTCTTTCTTCTTATTGGCCTTTGTTACCAAGCTAACTAGTAGTATTATAATCAGGTGAAATAAGCGAGATGAATAAACTACAGGGATAATGTTTATTCAACCTCCCAAAAGTAGGCAAAAATGCAAAACATTGAATTATAAACTCCGAACAGCATAGTACAGTATGAACTGTATTCTACAAATGTTTTTTGAATAAACTTGTTTAGTAACTACATTGATTGTGTACCTATCATACTAGTGTTGATGATTGCCCCGTCAGTTATGTTTCCTTATTCACGTCACTATATTGCCGTGATCATAGTGAATCTTATTATAGCGATCTGTTGACTAGGTTTGTAATAGCATTCATGGAGATAGCTATTGTTTCCCCCATTAGACA
>LOND01000292.1:0-15913 GCA_014220965.1 Paragonimus kellicotti
GACATTACCGTTTATGCAGTTTTTTGAGCTGCCACTTTTTTTAAACACGGGGACACCACGTCGGGATCAGTGAAAATTTTTTATACTAAATCCAAACAGTAGTAGAAAAACATCGAACTAACACAGAACCAATTTTGGGAAGAACTGACGATTGTTCTGCAACTTTGATCATTACAAAATCATGGAGCCCGTGGTTGTCACGGAAGTGAGACAATGAGTTGTATGTTTATTCTTGTCTCTGCGTTGGTCGGAAAGAATTGTGTTGTGCGGTTTACAGGGACAAAAAAAAAACAGAAATAAATAAAACCACTGGAGTCTAATCCTTTCAGCGGTAAATATTTAAGAACACTGAACCAACGTAAAATCAGACAGATTCATGCATTCGATTGTTGACGTGTGCAAAGTCAATGGTCAGGAGACTGATATTAGAGATTTACTACCAAATATGTGCTCCTCGAATAGATTTTAACCTTTCAAGCAAGGCAAACGTGAAAACTCTGCTCTTTTGCCGAAAGGCTTCAAGTCTGAGATAATTCGGTGTATATAGTGAATTTTCCGTTCAGTTTTCAATTTCATTGAGTGATCCCTCGGATAAGCATTCTCATTTAGTTAGAAGAAATCTGCCAGTGGATGACATGGATAGTGTAAGGGGTTGTAGGTAAGAATTGTTTTTTTTCTGACCTGGCATTTCTGGTCTTTCCAGTTAAGGGATATTAATGAATGGCTGCAGTTATTATGTTTTCCATAAGTACACAGTCATATTTGAGTGGGAACGTGTTTTAGTCTTCGGGCGAAGAAGAAAGACATGAGTCAACGAGGCTCAAGAAAGTCATGACGAACAACTTCAAGAGTGCTTGTTAAGAAGTTTTATTTCACCTGTGTTGTATTAGCCAGAGTTGTTGAAACTGTGAATAGTTTGCCACTACATTTCATGGATCATTTTCACACGTGCGTTCGAGCAGTCCGTTGATGAAAATATAAAAAAACGCAATTTTAACACACATTTTGCGTGAGGTTGTGTTTGTTTACATTCGATTGCAAATTATTCAGACAGCGTGCATGATTCTGGAGTGCTTCCACATCATTCGAGCAACTTTAGACGTAATACCTGTCTGATTGTAACTTCTAACCAGCAGTTAAACCAATTTGCTTTTTCTTCTTATAGCAAAGCACTAAAGTAAGCTTGTTTTCACAGATGATTAATAACATGCGTTTAAGATTTTCATTTTTGAAATGGCCTGGTGTTAACGGCAAACACATTAGGAAGAATTAGGAGTCATGCCATAGACTGACTTTCGTCCAACTGCACTTGATACTGTTTAGTCAGACACTATAAGAAGATCGTGATATTACGGATTAACTACGAACTAGGCCATTGAAAATGATCGAAAGCTTAAGAAAATTTCAGAGTTCTTTGGCAAACGACGGATTGTACATGAATAAAACCTTCTTAGCTTACCTCTATTAAGGTGAACATAAAAAGCGCACTTACGATTATAACTACGCAGTTGATTCCAGGTCGGCTACGATGATAACAAACGTGCGTGAAAAAATTTGACCAAACATTTGTTGGTGCCCAATCAAGGGAGATGTATGTCGCCAATCATTTTTTCATAGTTGTGCGCCTACAGTGACACGGCTGTGTCCCTATTTGACAGTGGATTTTTAATAGTACGGGATGATTGAAAACTTTGGGAGGGCATGGTTTTAAATAATTGTCCAGAATTCGTAAGCTAGATAGTACTTGAACAATTCTCAACGATAGTAATGACTATCGACAAGTCCTTTGAGACAGAAAGGGATTTAAGTACGGATACAAAATTTCAGGCCTCCGGATTCAACACAATCTATCACATAGAAAACCCCTGCAAATTGAAATGCAATTTCACCCACCAAACGTCTGGCAGTTATTGAGCATAATGTATCGGTTGTATACAGGACGTTACGTGTTATCAATTTATATTCTACCTAGTTTGAAGTATTGAAAACAAAACACGTATTTAACGAACTAAATAACAAAGAGATAATCTGAAACAGGTCTGTTGAACCTTTCAAACCAGGGTGTAGTATGATGTAAGTTGAAGTACTGAGCTGCCCCCGTTGAATGCATATACGTACGTTGATTAGACTATTTGGAACAGTATACAATGGGGAAATGTAGTTGGACGGGAAAAATAAGGACGTAATGGTATCTTGCGTTTTCACTAAGTAATAAATTCCTCTTCACCCATGACTGCTCCGAACAAGATCAGTGAAGTGTTCGTGAGGATGTTTCTACGCGATGTAATTAAAAATATTGCAAAGGTTCAGTATTGTTGGTGCATTTGAATAGCATACGTGCAACCTGAAAGTAGCTGGATTTCTGGGCCTTTTTACCTAACGGTGGTAGAATGGAATAAGCACTCGTATGTGTTTTGATTTATCAACGACGGCACACACACCGGTGGAGAGTTTTGAATGTGAATTCATTCAAAGTACATGCAGATTTAGGCATCATAGGATTAGAAGAAATGGATTAGAGCTTTCAATTACCGCCATTTTTGTCTGAACCTGTATTTTCAGTTCTTCAGCCACCAACGTATTTTGGTGCCATAAAGCTATAAGGCCGCTTGCGGGTGAGCCAGCTGCCCTACACATTCCATTGTTAAACAAGAGTCTAATTTGTTGTCTTCAAGATGTGTAACATACCCTGTGTAAACCGGTCGCGGTTGTATTGAGTTCTTCCAAAAATAATTTGGACCGATATTCTATTGATACTGTAACAGTAAATCAATAGCGACTGAAGCCATTCCATGCTGCAACGTACCAAATTCTGTCTAGTACTGTCGTGTTGGTCATATATCAAGTCAAACATGATTTCGGGGAAGCAGTGAATACAGGAATATGAGAGTAATAGAATTAAATGAGGCTTCCATTGCTGCAGGTTCAATATAAGAACATACGTGGAATTTAATAAAAGGCACATCTTCTAACGGATTTTTCGTGTATAGGTACTTGAAGGCAGTTGCCTCAAGACATGTCATCACGCTGCACTGAAAAATTCTGAGGGTTAAACGGTTTACTTCATGGTTGCTATAGGCTACCTTGATGCAGAAGTCAAGCAGTCCAGAATACCCTCACACCACCTTCAACCATAACTTTTGTCAGTAATGCCATCACAAATGATTCCTCCACTTAAATGTGACTGGACTTTTCCAACCACACGTAAGTCGAGACCAAAGTTGTTTTCAAAGCACCATTTAAAACTGTTGTATACATGTAGAACCGTTTTAACCGTACGTCAGCCTACTAAGGTTTACCGTAGTGAAGGTGAAAATAACAGTAATTACTAACCTACTATACACGGTTTTGACCAATTAAACAACCTGATTGTTAGTATGCTGTAGTAAAATAAGTGTTAGCTATGGCACAGATCGACTGGTATATTTTTGTTGTTGGCTTTAAGCAAAATCCTGATAAAGGTAAAATAATCACAATTTAACTAAGTTCAGAGAAGGTGCTTGGATTATGAAACTGCTATCTTGCTCTAAAGCTTACTGAATTGACGAGTTGTTTTCCTCACGCAGTGTCGGCTCTAGATGGAGAATGTCAGGCGTTTCAGCCATTTCCCCGAATATCTTCTTGTATCTTCCGATGAACCTATTTTTTTAATACCGCCAATCGGTGCGAGTATTTTCCGTCAGATATACTAAAACTATGTCGTTGACGGATCTCACAGCTGCCTCAATGGAAGCCTTTCAGCGAGGAAGTTGGTTAATCTTCTCGTTGAATATTCGATATCTGTAGCATTTCAATTTTTTGTAAACTGGTGCAAGACAACTGAATCAGACTGACGATCCATTCAATTGATGCAGACTGCTGAATACGTCTCCTTTAAGGCGAAACCGGCGCCGATTTCAAATTTTAATTCACTATAGCCAGTGGTGAAAACGGTCTCTTTGGGAAAATAAATTATGTTGACATGCCTGCGAATAACGAGTAACTCGATGGGCGTATTATACGAACATGGATGGGTGTCACAAACAACGTCATCTGTCTAACCAGCTAACAACCTCATCCTACCATCTGTTCAAACTAAAGAAAGGGCTCTTCTCACGTTTCAAACTGCAAACGTGCTACGCCAAATACCTCCGCTGTGTTCGGAAAACGCCATCATTTTATAGCGCCTGCATGAGCAGACCAATCAGTCAACGTTATCTCCACTATTCGGTCTTAGTACCTCACCAAGGTCGAAGCGCATCGCCGACACGTATTTTTAATTCACCTCCTGTGTGAAACCGTTTAGTTTGATAATCGTGGAATCATATATCGGTGGACTCTACCTGGATCCTGGCAACGAGATTCATAGTCCGATCAATGGTCGAGTTACCGTGGTCTCTCATCATGGAGGTTTAAAAGTTTGCTAACGGTGATGTAAGTGCTGCAGCTATACAACTGTTACTTTACGTTTACAATGTCAGTGAAAAACATAACGGCTTAGTGAGTTGTGTTGCCCACATGAAATCGGCTTCAGGTAAGGCTTGCCATTTACCTCAGCTATTGAAATTTCTGGGTTATTTAGTGTTGTTTTATAGTAACTGGCCAAATCTGAGCATGTTCACTATCAAATTCCCATTTTTCAGAAAGTCCCAGTAGAATCAAGAAGGACATCCCTAAGCATCAACCAAAAGTATTTTCATTGCACCTGCATTTTTCTCGTTAGTACAATAATTCTCAATCATTATCCCAATACTAGACGAGTTAAAACTAGGTGAGTTAAAACTTGCCTGCGAACATTTCAGTAAAATCATAAATTCTAGTCATTCGAGTATCATGGTTGAACACTTCCGTTTTCAGGTCCCAGGTAATCCACATTGAACTAACACTGGGTCATATTTTGTACTGTACACTTATGGGCCGTTAATGCTATTTTTTTGGTAAATCGAACAGTAATTTCGAGGCTATGTTTGCAATGTTGAACCTTTTTCTCTTTATGAACGATGTTCTATTACTTGGAAAGAAATGTTATTTTTTCTATTTTTCAGGCTCTCGTCTGGATAAACTATATTCAGGCAAGACTCGACGATGGGTTGCCGTTGTTGCTGCAATCGTCGAGATGTTTTGGTTCAGCGGAGTACACTACGGATATAACGCTTTGTTGCCAGCATTAAAAGAGTTGGGTGTTTTCTCATCCTTCTGTAAAGGAAGTGATTGTAGCGAGCAAGATAAGATGTTTAGTTATGCATTCATTGTTTCTGTGATCGTACAAATGTGCATGATTCCACTCGCAGGGTTTTTAATGGATAAAGTCGGCTTGAGGATTAACAAACTGGTCAGCGTCAGTGTTGTATCAGTCGGATTGCTCATGTTTGCATTCACCAACAGTGGAACCGGTCCGCTTATATTTGTTGCCATGGCTCTTGTCTCCTATGCATCATTGGCCAGTCTCATCTGTAACCATCAAATCAGTTCTCAATTCCCAAGAGCACGTAGTGTTGTCATCGCACTTGTTTCCGGTGCATACGACTCGAGTACGGCTGTGTTTTTCATTTTTGCACAAACCTATCCGAGAATATCGTTGCAAACTTCCTTCATAATTCTTGCTGTGGGGACATTAATCTTTGGGGTCACTATGGCGCTATTTTTCTTGACGCAATATTCTGAAGACATGACTTACTGTGATAAGAGCAGCAGAGATGACGAAGCAGAGATACTTGAGGTTGACGGGGAAATCACATCACAAGTTGAAAAGGTGAGTTTTCATAAGATGGCTATCAATAGTGTTAGTGCATTCTGGCAGCACCTGTGTCCCACATTGTAGTAAGTTGCCAATAGTTTTCAACTGAAACTATAACACGCTTTAGAAAATGCTATTGATACCGTCTGTGGTCCTGTCCCGTACCTTACAGCATGTGAGACCTTGATGCGTAAACCTTTATGTACATAAAGAAATAAAGTTTAATACTACCAAATCATTCCGTCTTGAGCCATGTGACTCTTATGACTGCGCCGGATGAAGTTGATTTTGGCTCAGCTAGATATAAATATATATATACATATATGCATACATACACATATAGTTGTATATATATATACATTGTCATGTGTCTTTTAAACCGTAGGCTCTAACATTCTTCTACTATCACAGACTTTTGCTCTAGTTAAAACCCTGAAGAAAAGCAGGTCGTTAATGCTACCCGGATTGGAGCGCCGGATAACCTCCACTTCATGCTTACCAGTCCCCGAGTGTCCACTAATAATTAAAGCACTGCTTTGAAACTTCTACAATTGAGTGATCATAACTAGAATGATACGTTCTGATCGTGGGCCATAACTTTGGGTAAATAGGACAATAGCTTTATCCTACTTCGGGCGATTGAACAAACTGAGTATTACTCATCAGCACATATGACCAGCAGGACAAGTATGCTAATTCGGTGGTGCCTGAAAGGAACTCTATGTCGAAGTAATCGGTGCGGTTGTCATTTGAGATACTTGATCGGATCGCGGACCCTTTAGCTAGAAAGCACGCATAGTTTTAATGTCCCAAAAGAGCTTAATTCAAGTCAACATTTTTTTCGAAGCAGGGTTTGAGCAAAATTCTAACTGAATAAGAAGCATGCAGACATTTGTTGGCGGTGTTAAATATTACTCAAAAATAAACAAGTTGTTTGGAAGAACTCAGCCTCCCGTAGGCATTCCACATAAGTAACAGACATAAGATTAGCTCTCATTGGACCTCGCCAACGGTGTTCATTCCTGTGCTATAGAGTTTTGGGTTTCCGCCTGCGATTTTATCAGGCAACAGCAGTGTCTCAGGCAAACTTGGATCAAACGTTATATCTGATTACAAGTCCTAGAGCGGTTTTAAATCCAACCCAATGTTTCATTTCGAAAAGGGATGGCTGGAATTTCCATCTGAAAAAAAAACGTGGGCTTTCGCAAGTTGTCATAGAATAATTTGCTGGCAGTTGACGGGGCAATGAGATCGATTGTTAAACGGTTAACATCGATCCAGTTTCGTATGAACGTTTTTTTATTGGAATAAAATACTGAATTATATAACGTAGAAAAAAAATTGTGAAGATTTTCTCAACTCCCCCACTTCATACGCACTGTATACTCTTATTAATTGATAAAATTTGTGAATACATTATCAACTGACCAATATACTCCTCAAGCAACCAGAATCGAAGAACACCGACAAGCCACCATTCGGTTGCACCTTCAGTGGATTGTTGAACTGTCATTGATGGTCACCAACTGACCGCTTTCTTGAACCCAACCTAACTGAATGATGCTTGGGTAGACGATGTTAAGAGGCGCATATTTATTACTCCGTAGTGAATGGCCGGTGTCCGATCCGTCAGTGGGTACGGCGGCTGAAAAAATATGTAATTTTTCTGAACCCTCTGAAACAACAGTTTATAATTTAAGAGGCTCCCGGACGTTTTGCTACAGAAAAATGTGATTCATCGCACTTTATTAGTGAAAACCATCGTAAGCCGATGGTGGTTAGTTCGACTGACGAATGACTATTCGGAGGATGGTACACGACTACAATAACAGCTGATATTTAAGACGATCTATTTGCCTACTCAGTGGGAAGTAACCGTTAAACAGAAGACAGTCTGTTTATGAACAAACGCGAGACTTCACCATCAAGATGCATACGTCAACAACGTTTCCTAAGTATCGTACACAAGTACGACGATACTGTGGGCTTTGCTATGTATATTCGACGCAATAACTTGCATCAGTCATATTTAACGTCGGCGGTTGCATACGACCTGGCAAACAAAAATGGTGTCGAAGCTGGTTAGACGTGACACGTCCATTTCTCGTTCATACATCTGCGTTTTATCTGCCCGAGCTGGTAACTTCTTACGCAACATCGCTGAAGTAACTAATACCGGTATATCAACCAGACGATTGTGTTTACTCCGAAGGTATAGACTGTTCAATACAACTCAAGCTTAATCGACGTTTACACCAACGCCTACACTTTTGGAAAAGCTGGACTGATCGCTGTTGACACCGACCTGCACAGGGGTAGCCAGTTTATACTTCTATATATCAATGTGCGCAATCTCATAGCTTCGGGAGCCTCGATATGCACTTTCTAGCTAAGCATTACGTATATAATTTCCGGTAATCGGTTAACCAACATTTCATTCATCATTGAGTATAGCCACATGAGCCAGAGAAAGGTATAGTGTAAACTGCCAGCAAAAGCTTCTCAGTTTTACATAGCTCATAGTTGGTTTATTGCGAATGGTTTGAGGTTTCTGTTGGCAGGACAGGCTACCGGGCCATGTTCACATTAAAAACGAACTATTTATCCACCATTTATGACTGTCGTTAGTCTTGGCATGTGAATTCTGATTGCTGCACTGCGTTATGCAAACCAACCGATAAAATTGCAAAATCCGCAGCAACCAGTGCACGCACCAGAAACCCATGAGGAAGACGAGGTGCCTTAGTTGTATTGAGGCCCCCGGTGTTTCTGTCTTTTAAAACTACGGTTGACTATACGATTAGGAATTTACCACAGGTTTTACACCATGCGCAAATCTTTTCTCTTTCTTAGAACACGCGTTATTAGTGTGGTTCCTAGGTTCACCAAAACGTTATTCCTTAATTCAGGATGCACTTTCTTCAGAAGGAGAGGGGCAAAACGTTGATGCACAAATCACACAAATTTTAGAAAAGAAATACCCCGACCTGAAATCGTGCTTTCGGTCATGGCCCTTCTTCCTTGTTGCTTTCTGGTTCGCTCTCGGTCTGCTACGCTTCTCCTATTTTTTCAGTCAGCTTTCAAAACAATTGGAAGTAGCATTCCCTGGTCAACGAAACATTGTGGATAATCTCTTACGGATCTCGTCCGCTGTATCAATGTGTGGTTTTCTGGTCGCCCCAATTTCCGGACTCATTATGGAGTTATCGAAACGTGCTTATCAAAAACAAATGAAGCGTCACCTGGCAAACGAACCTGATTATCCTGTAGACGCGAACAAAATGTACTGGACCCACTTACGTGCTATGGCTCCGGCCACAACTATCATGGCAACAGCAGCCTTAATACTGTCTTCCGTCTTGTTTGTCCTCCAACAACAGTCTGTTTTCTATGTGGCATTCGTGTGCCATATGTTTCTACGCTCTTTATTGTTTAGTACGACAGCAACAATGGTAATTATTGCATTTCCAGTTAGGAACTACGGTATCGTATATGGGGTGGCCAATTTTATTGCAGGTGTCGTGAGTACAATCCAATACGGAATGTTGGAATTGCCGGTAGCTGCTGGGAATGCAGTTTGCGTTGTGGTCTCCGTGCTCATGTTTATACCACCACTGTTTTTGTTTTTTAAAAACAAGTAAACTTGTTTGTGACAACAAATCAGATGCCCTGAATCACACGAAAACTTTGTAGTCCATTTGGCTCACTTGAAAAATTCATCAACGGACAAGGAACTATCGACTCGGTATTTTTAACACAGCTTTACTTCAAATCAACAGCTGATTCTATTTTTTTCTCAATATAATCAACTGAACTTCTTGACGTTGTTTTAGCCTTTCGTTGGTTGTGCTGAGCAGATTAATATGCATATAACCATATCAATACGATGTCCCGGGTGAGTACGGCATCAGTGCCACACCATACTAAACAAAACAGGGAGAAAGTTGTCTTTTAAACCGCTTCAATCGTATATATTTAAGTACTCGCTTCACTGATCTCCGTTTTTTACACGTCTATGTACCCAATCGAAAAGCATTTGGCATAGCTGCCTCAACTAATGATGTGCTGCGCCTCCGTTTTTTAAATGTTTGTTTAATCACTACGTGGAATTCATGTTCAGGTAACGACTTTTGAGATAGCTAAAAGGAAGACATTTCCGTTGGAACAGAGAATAACTTCGTACAACCGGTGTTTGTACGATGAATACTGGTTGGAAAATAGTGTTTCAATCTTCTAAATGTGGTTGCTCTTCACTTGTCTCACGCTTTACTCAGACTCATGGAAACAATCAGTAGAAGGAATCGTTCATCTGCTCTGAAATATACCCGCTGAAGTGAAGACTGGGTACATGTTCTTGTCGGTTTGCACCTGGTGGCCTTCAATTTCTAGGAGCAAGGTACACTCAATTCCTAAAAATTAGAATGACTTGCCTGTTTTAAATGTTTTTAACTGCCGAGGCGTGATTACCCTGAGGAACATGTTGAAAAGAATCTCGGTCTTTCGATCGTGAAAATAACACAATAATGAGGCACAATCTGAAACACTACCTCTGGAATATGGCCAATTGTTAGATGATAGAAAAACGTCCGTACTGAACTGCTGAACTGCTAAACTGTATTAGTAATCAAAAGCAAGTCGGATAACATGTTGCAAATGCCTACTCATGCTTACGTCACTGCATGCAAAACTTGCTTTGATTCTGTTTATTTAGCGGTATTGTATGTTTGTTTAAGAGTAGATTACCGACAGCAACAGCCATCTTATTCAGGAAGCTTTCGAACCTCTCTGCATAGACTTCGATCTCTGTTAGCTCACTCTCGTTTAATTACACCAAAAACGAGAGTGATTGCTGTTGACAAAAGTTGGACGCTCCTTCCGTTTATTCAGTCTTCATCTCCCTCTCTTCAACCTCTGTCACTCTGTTACCCGGCCAGACATTGAAAGCCATATTTCGTTCCCTTATTGTCTCTGGAATTCAGACTGTTTATTCATCAGCTTTCTCCCGTTTATGCAATTTTCCTATTGAAATTAACAACACAGCCAACGAAATTTCGTCTATTTACTCAAGACCTACATCCTCTGGGGTCATTTCAATCCTCTCCAGATTCCCGTAAAATTCATAAGAAGTCAATTTTGCAAACAGCTGTTTTCGGTAATTCTCATCAGGCTTTTACAATTACATAAGGTAAATGCGAATTATATATGAAAATTATAACGTGTCAAATAGGTCATCAAAAATCACAGGAGGGGTACGGATCACAGTCTACTGGGGGTGGGTGGGGTGTTGGTGAATGTGTTTGAGTGTTACACGCGCCTGTCATGAGACATGCGTTCATCAGTGTCGAGTGGTTCATGCTTGCTAGGGTTTCAAGTTTCATTTTATGCTACCTATAGCCATGT
This sequence comes from Paragonimus kellicotti, assembly GCA_014220965.1. Taxonomy (NCBI): domain Eukaryota; kingdom Metazoa; phylum Platyhelminthes; class Trematoda; order Plagiorchiida; family Troglotrematidae; genus Paragonimus; species Paragonimus kellicotti. The sequence goes on from LOND01000292.1 coordinate 11,117, forward strand.
TCTATTTGTTGTGTTCACTATCTTCCGTGTTCATGCCTGCCTTTTACCGCGGACTCTGAGATTTTTTAACCAGATAAGAACGTAGTCTCATTTTCAGATATGTACATGTCAGCAGAGGAATAGAGATTTTCCTTCGCTGCTGGCGTCATTGTGAAAATTCCACACCCACTAATTTTTAGGTGATCAAGTTGAACATGCAAACCAACGCTAAGAACACGGACTGTTATGGTTTTGTTCAACTGTCAACAGATCCGTGCATTATTGTATTCATGTGACGCGGGGCAGTGAAAGCCGTAAGGAAGCTGTCTTGCTGATGACGCCTTACTTTCACTTACAGCTCGGTTGTTTGTTTGCAAGGTGTAGGCGCCTTGATGTTGTATGTCTGAATATAGACGTAGCTATTTTTAGTAATTAGGTCCCATCTCGTTCAATTCCTTCTTTTTCCCTTTTCCCATGTAGGGTTTATTTTTTATTATTCGTGCATCAGCAGTGCAATCATTTAAATGACAAGCTGACTGAATGATTGTAAGCTTTGCTCACAGAACTGATCCATGTCATGTGATTAGCATCGCACCACTAGTCAGTAGTAGTTGTATGTTACGATGACGTGACAATATTCTTAACGTCTTAGCCGGCTGCTAGCAACGATCAATGCTGCCGGGTTACTTATCCTTGCTACAGTCAACTGACAGTTTCTAGACACTACAAATGATAATCATTAAGGAAAATGTAACACAATGCGTTGATGTAAACACTGATCAGTTCGGTCTCTGCAAACGTGGTCTGAACTGCAGTTGGTTTTGTACTTTGCTTAACAGACACACTGATCAGCTGAGTATGTCACAACACTATGACGATTCAACAATTGGGTGGTTAACATAAGGTGCAGTTGAACACCTGGATGGACGTGTTGCAATGCTGACATCCGTTTGAGACTCAACTTTTCTAGTGAAACGGTCACTGTTGAAATGTTGTCGTTAAACTATTTTTCTTTGCCCTAGTATTTGTCACTTTCATTGGCTTGTTACTGTGAAAATCCGCCAAATTTTCCAGTTAGCCGTTACTCACTTGTGTCCACTCAACAGTTCTTTCTTCCTCTACCAGTTGATGCGTTGTGTATATACATCTGGTTCTGCGGGGGAAAAGTTATTACTGATCCCGGTTGTAAACGATCGGTGAGAAACTAGCTGATTGAAAATGTTGGCCACTCAGTGTACGTTTACGTTACACAAAATTATAGTGTCGTAAATAATTGGTACTAAAGCTAACCTATAAAATTTCAAATGAGCTTCAAAATCACGAAATAAAGCACAGCGTGAGCAGGAGAGATAGGACCAGATAGAGATGACAATTTCTAAACGAAGAACATCCCCAGTGAGGTACGGTTGAGATACATAGAGNACTGGTCCACTTGAATGCAGACGCAATCGGAACAGTTTATTGTGACTTTTTACAAAATAAATGCTATTATCACACAATAGCAGCACAATCGTGACAAATTCAAATCAGTGATCTTTTTACTTCTTCAAGGCAATATAATCTACTTCATCTGGATCTAATCTCCCCACTTAGCTATATCTACACGTTTAATTATGTTAGCTACAAAAAGAATTTATTTGTGAATTACCATCAAAACGGTTCTGCAGCTGTATGAACATACCTATCTGAATTGTTAGCTAACAGTGTTTGATCACTAGGAGTCTCCAAATCACTGTGGATTCTTCCTCACTGTAGCCGAGACTGTGAATACGTTTTTGTTAGGACACAGCTGCTATCAGTAGCAGACGTGATTGCAATTCGGCTTCATTACCTTGAACGTTTATTGTACATTATAACAGACCAGCGCACCTTCGTTATCTTGTCAGAGTTTGGTAAACCATTGCCTGATTTATGGTTAATATTAATAATCTTTTTTGCCTTTCCCATAAAACACGCACAGATTAACCCACCATTTTTATTCACATTAATATACATAGGATATCCAAAACCTTGAATGTCATGTAATGCGTCTGTTAAAGATGTTGGCAACTGTCGAACGAACGCTGAGTAGCAGTCCCTACACTATACGTATCGTAGATAGTTGACTGTTTCGCAACCATTTTTATGACCGTCGCCCTCCTTCCTGCATACCTTTCATTAATATAGTTCACTTCTACTTGTTTTAATGTAACTTGCTAACGAGTAACATTTGCCTGGGCCTTTAGGCTGTTAAGATTTCCGGATAGTGTATGCCAATCTGTCTCAAAAGTATTGAATCGAGACGATGTTTCCTAGGGCATTTTTACCAGTGAGGGTTCCAAGCAAATCATCAGAAGTGAAACTCTGGTCGCAACAATTCTATCCAAATGTGAGATATATGCCAACAGAACACCTTGTAGTTCTTCAGTTGCGCTCGAGGCTGGATTCATTAGAAGGGACAAGTCAACCGCAGTGAGAGAAAAGCTGGTCAAAGCTAGGCGAAAACCGTAAAAATAATGCAGCGATCTGGAAACGGAAAACGAACTTGGCGGATAGTAAAAGTTGAAGCGCTCATCGAATCTTCGGGAATCATTTTTGTGCCTACAAACTAATCTAAACTTTTGTTCCGTGAGTGAGCTGCATTTCAGCAATTGTCAACATCATCGTGGCAGATACTTGCGGAACTTTGATTGACTCGTCCATACAGCTACTGAAGTATATTTACGATTCCTTTGATTTATTTGCTTGTATGCCTTCGACGAATCTCATCTGATTTGATGACTTTCGGTTTATTCAGAGCCAAATGATATACCTCTTAGCAGAACCAAAACACTAGGACTGAGTCACAATTGATATGCCTAAGTAACATGAAATTTGCCTTCAGCCTGAAAATACTTTCAAGATATGATAATTAACAATATTGCAACTTACTTCTTTGCACTTTGTCGCGTCCTCGCTGAAGGTAACATCCTTTAATGCCTAGAAGAACAAAACATTATATTCTACTGTAACTGGTACCTTCGTCAAAAGGCTGCCAGGAGAATTGTCTCAGAAACTAGAGGCTTCCGAAACTACTCGAATTGGTATTATAAATTCTCGAATTTTGGTTCGGGAGACAGAAAAGCATATTGTGAAACTACTGCTTCTAAGCTACATTCATTGTTAGTGGCATTCAGTTTGCTACCAAATACGGTCAACAAGGTTGGAAAGACTATGTGATCTAAATTTGTTCTTACCAGAAGATGATATTCTTTTCTGATACGTCTAGGTTCATCTACTACGTTTTATTGTAATCAGCACGGTCATCCATACGCCACACTTCAGGGCTGTCAACATTCAATAAATGTCGGGGCCACTCCAAGTGACTCCGATGCAGTTGTGTCAAGAATAATTTCACTACAAATATGCAAAATTGCGACAGATCGCTTATTAAGCATTACCTTTTAGAATGTGTGCTTTTAGGTTTCGCAGTGAATAGCGGGTCACGGGAGCCGAAGTGAACGTGTGCGCTAAATAAATTGGCGTACTCTACTGCGAAAACGTATAGACAAGTATGGTCCTTCCTGAATACAATATTTCTGATAAAGTGATTTCAGAGATCGTGCAGACAAGTTTGCAACCACGAACAGTTGAAAATTCATTGGGGTCATCTCAATTGCACAAGTACAAACTATGCTGGCAGTAGTTACGACAAAAATGTGGACGTTTTGGCTCGCGGTTAGTTTTATGTATAGTTTAAATTTCACTTACAATCTTCGTTAAGGAGGAACACATCAAACGAGTGTAAAATTCTTCGTGGATATCAGGATTACATTCTAGCGACCGACAAAGCTATATTCAGCTCGTCTATAGCTATCATTTTTTCCACACAACGTAGCTTATTGCACCGGATGGAATTAACTTATTCGTAATGGGTTATAAACAGTTAACAGAACTTAGTTGTAAATAATCTCATGATATGCACGAATCGGTTCGAAAGTTTACCACTGCTCTTTGAAATATTGTGAGAAAAATTTGACTACGAGTCTTATTAAACTGAATAGAGTGCCATTAACGGCATCCCTAAAGTTCAGCCGCTGAACGTGCATATAGAGTTGAACGACATATTTTGAACGACTGTATAGGGTGTTTGCCTCAGGTAGCGGAAAATGTACCACGTACATGTGCTGACTAAGAGATGCTGATAATGAGAGCAGGCGACTGTACATAAACACACGTTCTATCTTGTCGAGTATTAATATAGAATGCAACTGCTCAAAACTGTTGTGTATCTTCAGTCAAAAACGATGTATGAGTTACTCACGATAAATTCTCTAAATGCGCCTTCCTCAAGAGTATAATGTGAACCTTAATTTTAATTCATAAATTTTCGAAAAATTTAGGTATACCTAACGTGTGTATGCAAGTATGTATCAAGCAATATGAGTTGAACAAATGACCGATGTAAGGATTATTTATCGCTTAAATTTTAACTGAAAGGTGAGGTACGTATAAAATTCTTAAAAGTTCTAGCTTCGCCCTCGTCTAGTAAGAACCACAAGTGACAACCCGCATTGGTAAAATGCCTTTTTATCTAAACGCAGACGTCATTGATAATTAATGTTTGTTAGGTCACTCAGTAAGCTAGAAACTGAAGGATAAACATCATTGTAAAAGGTTTGTTCATCAGGTCAGCGTTTAATTAATTTGTGATGTTAGAAAAAAAAGCTGACCACTGTGAATGCAGTCAAATACTCGATTTTCAGAAAGTTAATTTAGGCTGTGAAATATCTGAACCTTTTTAAACTAAAACGAGATACCATCATAACTTGGAGGTTCTGAAGTCTGTGTCACGCTGTA
>LOND01000292.1:46991-76582 GCA_014220965.1 Paragonimus kellicotti
AAGCTCGTCGACTCTGCAGCGATTTAATTGTCACACATCTGTTTTAGGATAGGTCTTGTGAAAAGCTTCTTAGTGATATTGAACGATAACAGTCTACCAGCACACGTCGAGAGACTTTACATGCTTCATCTCCGAACCCAGCTTAAACAACAGGTACGTTATTAACCACTGGAACAGCCTACATTCTGGAGTCGTTTGCTGAGTTTCTAGAGGACGTCCTATGAGATCGTATAGTTAGAATCAATTTTGCTCTGTTCTTGGTGCTGCCTTTAACTTTCCAAGTGCGGTGCTGAGTCCTGTTTTTATTGATTACTTTTCAGGTCAACAGACGCCCGTTTAATACTTAATAAGACTTACCGGATGTTTCGTGTCTCTGGTGCCGAAACCGGTGCATTAATTTTTGAAGTCACCCCTGATCTGGCTTCTCCATCTTGATTAAAGCCCAAAGTAAGCATCCCTCAGAAAACAACACAATGCACGAGGGAGTATTGAACTAACGGGCTGACGCGAACGTTACCTGATGTGCAGAGAAACACACAAATTCAAGGAAAGTGAAGGATTTTCCTTCTCATGTTGTTGTAGGCATCGGGTATCCCCAGAAGCTGAAGGTTGTAAGGAAACGGACGCTTCATAGTCGTCAACATCACCATCATAGACAGCAATACATCAGTGGTTCACACTGATGCTTAACTGCCACATAACCACGGAGACTTGAAAGGAAATCCTACATAGAAAAAGAGAAGAAAGAAAGAATGGACGAAGGGACCTAACTACTAAAAATAGCTACGTCTATATTCAAACATACAACATCAAGGCGCCTACACCTTGCAAACAAACAACCGAGCTGTGAGTGAAAGTAAGGCGTCATCAGCAAGACAGCTTCCTCACGGCTTTCACTGCCCCGCATCATTAAGTGCACTCACTTCACAGACAACTCGGCCAAACAACGACAGCATTCACGCCACTGAGCTCGATTAGCCGCCATCTCACTAAAGTCTCGAGGGCCCCAGCCCGGGAGACGAACCCGATCTACAGTGACCAACCCCTTCGTGAACGATTTCATTTGTCTACGCCAGGTCATCATCTGTCCACCTTGCGCCAGTCAGGCCGCAGCGTCGGCAAACAGTGCTCGGTGTGGCAAACGACTAGCTGGCATCCTTAGTACATGACCCAACCATCTAAGTCTGTGCAAATGTAGCGACTGAACAAAAGAACTCGTTTGGCAATCAGTGCCAAACACCCGCTTCCTAACCTCCTCGTTGCTCACTCGCTGGTGCCACCCGATACGAGCGATTGAACGCAGACATCGGTGGTCAAATACCTGAAGACGGTTCACGTCCTCTACCCTGAGCGGCCAGGTTTCGCTGCCGTAAAGTAATACAGCCCTCACTGTTGTCTGATATACGCGACCCTTAAGCTTCAGGGAAATACCTCTCTGTCGCCATAGGTGTCTTAGATTAGCGAACACCGCCCTAGCCTTGGAAATACGCGCTTCTATTTCATTCCCTACACCTCCGACGCCACCGCTGATGCAGCTTCCCAGGTATACAAACCGGTCAACAATCTCCATGACTTCATTATCTAACATTAAATCTACGTAATCACAGCAATTGCAGAAGCACTTTGCATTTTGAGGCTGCAAAGCGCATTCCGAAGTACTTAGCAGAACGCGAAATAGCGTTTAGTGTTGTTTGTGCCGCTTGAAAGTTGTCAAACAGCAATACCTTATCGTCAGCATAATCAAGATCAGTCAGTCTTTCACCAGGTAGGAGGTCCACGCCGGCATCTTGTGAGTGCCGCAGACAGTCCTCCATTATTTCGTCTATGACGAAATTGAACAAAAATGGTGAAAGGGACAGCCTTGACGTACGCCGCTCCTGGTGCTGAAACAGTTCACCGTAAACCCTAACCTGAGCTGAAGTATGGGAATAAAGCGCCGACAGTATGTTCACATACTTAGTCGGTACACCCCTACTCTAAGCGACTCTAAAAGTGTAGATCGGTCCACCGAATCAAACGCACCTTTATAGTCGAGGAATACGGCGATTGTTGGCCGGCGGTACACATGACGCTGCTCCAGAATTTGACGAAGGGTAAAATGTGATCTATACAACCCCGCCCAGGGCGAAACCCTGCCTGTTCTTCCCTAATGTTTACTTCCCGAACTGCAGTGAGTCGACGAAGTATAATGGATGCTAGAACCCTTGAAATGACGGGTCAAACTAATCCCTCTATGGTTTTCCGCAGGATCCCAAAGCCCCAGCACGGGCAGATGGTCTCCGTCGTCCACACAAGTTGAACGAATCAAGGCCTCTACTAACGCCTCTCCACCTTCTTTGAAAAGTGCCGGCACGAGATCATCTGGGCCAGCAGCCCTATTACGATTGAGAGCCGAAAGGCAATTGCGAACCTCAGTCTCAGTGGGTGGTTCCAAATCTACCGACCAGGGTGCTACATCACAAGTTTGTGACGGCAACACAGTAGATGCAAGAGGTCAGCTAAATTGACCATCAAAGTGCTTCCGTCCAACGGTCTAACCTTCTGGACTTAGTATAATGAGTGTGCCATCTGTCTCATTGATAACTTCACTGGTCGTCCGGGACCAGTGGTACGAATGAGCCTGAAAAATAGGATAGGACCAGTATACGCATCCGGCTTGAGTAAACAAGGTTGTGAACAGCTGGAATACGTTTCCATTCGAGTTGGCTTCGGTCAACACAGTTGCTGAATTTAAGTGTAATTTTGATAAGGGTTTTGTGGCAGTATTCCTGGATCTGTAGTGATGAGATCATCATGACGCACTCAGACGTACTGATAGACCCTTCATCCTCTTTTGTCTGTCTCTTTATCGTGCCTCAAATTTCCCCTTTACTCCAACTGTTCGTGACCACTTTGCTTTAAGCTTCTTTTATTGTGCTTGTCCACTCGGTTTTTTAGTTATCTTTCTACTCCCATGGCAGTTTATCTCGTCATTCAGAAGCCTGAAGTAGGTTTCGGGGGACACTGACACTGTCTTCGCTTCTCCCTACTAATTTGAGTATACGATTTCCGAAAGTCATTTTGATGCCACCCTCTTCCATTATTGAAATTTTCGGTACCCCCCCTGCCTTACCAGGTCCCAAAAGAATGTTTACGCAGTCCTAATGGGGACTTGATGGTGAATATCCTCGAAGTTTCCTAATTGATTGACGGCGTATTTTGCACTGCCGTCCCTGATCTTGAGCCGCTATTTAGGGGAAGTTTCTTCATCTGTGTCTTTCCGGTGGGATCTTGGGAGCTGACTGATGCAATAAAGTGGACATCAGCCCGCCAATATCTTTAGTTCCTGTCCACCGGACTTAGGCTTCACCCTGACTTTGAATATATTGATCACATTTTCATAGTTGGCCGAATTCTTGAACACCGTCGTTCATATGGAAGATCGATAGCTGCTCCCTGACATGCCAAAAAGGTTTTTGATTCAAGGCGCATTATGGGCCTTTTAACAAAAACAAATATGCGAAGTATATGTCGACACCCTAAACGCAGTTAGTTATCAAACCTTGGACCGAGTCAAGGCTTATGGCAGCCTATCACCAACTGTTATCCCCTAGGGAATAACGCAGCAGGGTTATCAGGCCTCGTATTTCTCATTCAGCCTAACAGTAGACTGGATCCCAGAACGCGCCCCGATAGATTGCATACATAGTAGTGTGTACATATTCCCAGACACTAAAATTTGAAATGAAGAGTATGCGGATGACAGTGTTCTATACCGCGAGGACTCACGGATAACTCAAGACGTTTTAGACAGACTAGAGGCTTCGTTTCGCCAGTTCAGTGTGACTTTTACAAGGGCAGGATGTTCTTACGATGCTGGGGAGAATTCTGCCTGTTCCAATCCTTGATTACGCTCCGTTGGAATAAATCGACAAGTTCGTGTATTTTAGGGGCCGCATGAACGCTGACGGTATGCCCGGGTGATACCTCGAATCGTATAAATAAAGCTCAGATGACGCTTATGATCTTCGACCATCGGTAATACCGGCATTAGTCAAGTCTTTTCGTAAAGGGCCCACTGCTTAGGACGACTGTACGAGTTGTATGACGGCTAGTTTGTTTTTGGATGGGATGCTTATGGTGTCCGTTTCGATCGCCGGTGTCTGCGACGCGTAAACATCATGTTCGGAACAACGTGTTAACTGTAACCAAGTTAACCGACGTGTCTCCGGGTCGGACGAACTCTATCATTGTGTGACCACCTCGTCTTTTAGATTTTGTTGCCTGGGGAGAATGTGGCGAATATAAGTCGCAACTGCTCATGTCGCCCCTTGTTTGCGAGTGTGGGGTTCGTCTGGTGTTGACCGCCTAATGGTCTGCATATTATTCGGGTTCAGAGTATGAAGGCACTGACGTTGAAGACTACTTTCCGATTAACACGATTCAGTGGTTGAGCTATTCGATTGTTCGCCGAATTTGGCATATAAGCTGCAAATGTTTCACCATCAAATACATGACCTCGTCGGTATCTAGATGTTTAAACGCTCCAGTCTGGGTGCCCTTGACCTGAATACCGAGCTCTGCGAACAGTCGAACGCCTGAATATTGTTTTTTTTTCAAGGCGTCCAGTGTTTTTCTAGCCAAAGTCCGAGGACTAATGAGCATCGTTCTTAAGTGCGCCGTCGAGTGTAACAAAGGCTTAAGTTTAATAACAATCAGGTTGAGAATTTTTGTTTACATTGATTCTGTCTTTTTTTCCTCACCCCACATCCCTCTTTTTATCTCCCATGGCCCGCATTTTATTAGTTTCCCAGTTCTTGTGACGCGCTCCATGTAGATAATTCATGTTAGACGTATATAAGTACGTCTTTTGGAAGAATATGTACCGTATGGCACAAACCATCGTTTCATGTCGAACTTCAGTTCTTTCGTGACCAATCCAATCGTTGTTTGGATACATCCAATACAACAGAACGCTGCAGCTGTAGAGTTACATACTTTCAAATGATTGCCAACTAATGTGTATTATTACTCTAGTTGACGTTATTTGAAAACTCACAAAGACGTCCTCCGCTCACGTGCATCCAGCGGCGTCCAAAACCGCACTAACACGCGGTTAGGTGCGAAGCTTAATTTGTATGTGCGTTTATAGTGAAAAGTTGAAGGTATGTCAATTTACCTAATGCGTAATGTGCTGTATATGTAACGGTTTTGCCGTTCATTGTGCTAAATTTGCCAGGCCAGCTATTTTCCTGTATCGTCCCTCGTTTACTTTTGTGATGCCCAGTCCGGTTAAATCCCAGAGCGGCAAATAATTCCTGTTCTGTCGCTTTTTTTTCATGTTCTTGCGGATGTTAGCTCCACGTTTTTACGATGAACTGTCGATTTTTGTTACAGATCTGTACCATTTCTGTCGGACTCCCTGTCTAGTCGTCAGATTTCGAACAGTCTGAGCTATATGTGACTTCATACAGACGGAAAGTTAAATTTTTTTCAGCGAAATGCTGTCCTCAAAATGGACAGGTATTTACGTGGTTAGTTTATTATCATTTTCTCCCCAGGGTTGAAGAGTTTGGTTTCACTCAGTCTGGACGGCGCCTACTTCTGTCAAACTCTAACAAAGCGTGATCATGACTGCACCGAAGATTCAGAGCTTCCTCAGATTGCGTTTGCACCTTCTCCAACTTCCTTCTTCAATAAACTAGAATCCCAAGTATGATTTTATCGATTGTGGTGTATACTCACTGGTTGCTTCTAGCCACAGCACACCCAGATACATAGCAGCTCTCCACAGCCCATCTGGAAGAGTGTTACCCGTCCTCTGATTCCAGCCTCTTTCAGTCCTAAAGGTGCATTTAGCTGCAGGTCAAAACTTAAACATGATCAAAGCGTACAGACAGATACCCTTACCAAAGAAGCTGGAAATTTACCGATTGTGTCGCAACAACTTTCGTCCCTCTTTCATCACTTGAACTCAGCGGTGAGTGTTTATATTTTCTGTTCTATCACATGTGACTTATGGATAGCTCTCACTTGTGCTGTTATAAGAGTATATCCTGACCTGCGCTACTCATGCCGATGGATTGGTGTGGACTGGGTGAGTGTACTCTGTACCTACGCTTCTTCTTGCTGTATTACCGCCAAACATAGTCTCATGAGGCGGACGATGTCCATAAGTCGTCCTTGTTCAGCAGCCGTTGCCTGAGCAAAGTTATTCCTGCACAGTGGGATAACCATGTAAACAAGAATACTGTCAGTTGATATTTGAAGACAGCAGTATGAATATCTCTCTATCTGTTCCAATCTCTTCAGCGTATCATCTACTGGACTGGAATCCTGTCGGTTAGTCATGCATCTGAGCTTCTCTGCGCCTAGTGAACCGACGTAACTCATGTCCAGTAACAGTAGACTAATATCTGTGGTTGTATAGAATTCAAGCCCCCTTTTTGAAAACGAGGACCACCGTTGATACGCATCGATCACGAGCTGCCTCTTCGGCTTCCCAAAGAAGTGTTGTCAGTTTTGTTATAAACCTTTCTCCATCATTCTTAAAAAGAGAATGAAAGGGAAGATCCGGTGAACAGGCATTATTACGCCTCAAAACCTTAGGTTTTAAGGCCACCTGCTTCCGATGAAGGGCCGTCTGGAACGCAATAACTGACCATTCGGGTCCCGTCGTCTACATGGTCTGGTTGAGGCCAGCTGAACTGTTCTTCAAAATGTTCAGTCCACCTGTCAAGTCGGCGCGATTGACTGGTGATAGGTGAATTGTCTTTCTGCACATGGTCTCACTAACACCGACGCGATGACTGCTTCAATTGTGAATCAGTGGAAAAGGGCACCTGCACTCTTACAGGCAGCCGACAGCCGTGGTCATTTTAGGCCTAAAGGCTGTTTTCGATTTGGTCACTCTATACCCACTCCGCAAACAGGGTTAGGACTTATGGACAACCGTCTCGAATGTCACTCACTTCCAGTGGTGTTCGTTAAAGGTTTCCGATCTTCCTCTTTCTGATTAATTTTGCCGTGTATGACATTCTGGGTGGTTGGGGGGGGGGTGAAATTAAAGAATCTCGTGAACTAGATTGACCGATCTGGAGTATGCGGACGACATTGTCTTACTTAGCCCCTCTGCCGAAGACATGCAGACCATGCTGAACAAGGTGAGTGACCGGGCTGGTTTGTATGGAATGCGCTTCGCACCTTCAAAGTGCAAATGTTACTTCAAGACTGCGGTATTCTCACTCCTACGTCCTTTATTACAGGCTGTGGACACTTTCATGTGTTTAAGTAGCATTATCTCGTCAGCTTGTAATATTGCTGATGAGATATCAGCGAGGATAGCAAAGGCACGAGTTGCCTTTGCCAACCTGCGTCATCTGTGGCATCGAAAAGACGTTCGATTGTCGCTGAAAGGAAGAGTATATAATGCTTGTGTACGTTCTGTTTTGCTCTATGGTTCGGAAACGTGGCCTGTTCGCAAGGAAGATATCAACAGACTTGCTGTATTTGACCATCGTTGTCTCCGCCAGTTAGCCCACATTAAGTGGACTGATCGCGTGAGCAATACGGCAGTTCGCCGGCGCGTATTCCGGAACGCTCGGGATGCGCGATCAATTGGTCAACTACTCACGTTGCACAGTCTGTAATGGTTAGGTCACGTACTCGGAATGCTGTCCAGAGGTTAAACACGCCGGGCATTAGTTATTGACAACCAACGGTCAGATGAAACACCGGAGTGGCCAGGCAACGACGGGGTCATGAAACATGAAAACCCTGATTGTTCCATTGAATAATGTGAGTAGGTGTCGCCTTCCCAGTTCGCGACTTGGTAACCGCTCAAATCGTTGGCTACAGACGTCATCTGAGATGGCAGTGTGTTGCAAGGAATGTCGTGCATGCATTCATATCAGTATTCCTATATTACTTGTCAACCCTTTCAGTATCGTTTCTTCTGGAATATTCCACGTCACTGTTGGGGTGAACAGTGACCCGATCCACGGTACCATCTGGTCAGCCTTGAGACAGTTATGATGGTGATCTCTCGCCATCGATTTCTCAGGCCGCGAGACGTTTTTCGCGTGCTATTTGGGGTTTAGCTGATCGATTTTTATTTGCGGAACCTGGGTCGGTTAGTAAATGAAGTGCGGCTGCGGGACGATGAATTAGCGCCGTTACTTAGTGCAACGTTGCGTCTTGCTTCCATCGACTGGACGCGTCTGTCTGGAGGAAGTTATAGTTCTTGTAAACATTCATAGTTTGGGATACTGTCGGACGTAGCCGATAATCATGTTCAGTGAATTCGTGTGGAAAAGTCCTTCTTGTGTATACTTCATTTTGTTCCTTTTCATTCCTCCCATGTTTTCTGCACTGCGCACTATCTGCGGCTTATTAGTCATTATCGGGTAACTCGAAATTGGAAAGGAAAAACAGTTGCCAGTAGGCTAATGGTTGAACGTCACGTCCACCTCCTGGATTGATAGCCGCACAGTCCACCCTGCATCTGACAGACTTCATTACGAAGGGCGACGAGTTTTGTGAATATTTTGTTTCTTTTTTGAGCCACCTGTGAAGCAAAAATGGTTATTGAAACCAGCTAACTAAAGCCTTTGACAAAAGTTACCGTTGCCTTCCTATCCTCCTGTTTCCTAATTAGTTTCTGCAGGTCACATGCTACTTACAACATACAGGCGCTGGATCTTTGGTTACTGTTACGAACGATAGATCACGACACACGAATTTGAATACTAATCCGTTAGGTATTATCCATTTCAGAACGAGATATTGTAGAATCGAGCGAATCAAAGCCGGCCGGTTATGAATAACGCAACGAGTAAACAAGGAGTATATTGTCGACCCGCGAGGTCAACGTGAGAGCGAACGAATAACAAGACGAAACGGTAACAGAGCGGAACGACAAGCGAGCACGCAGCGGGGTCGTACGTTCGAGTGCGCGGGGTACTTGTCGGTATCCATACTCGTTCAAACAAATGTTTAAGCACATACAAAAGTTGGAAACCAAAAGAGTACAAATGGCAATCGTAGCTCTAACATAGTAATAAACAAATAGGGTCGCTACAATATCCGCTGGAAGTTGCTAGTTGGTATATTAGTACGAAAATGATATTCACCACGTTCCTGTGTGGTGACAATGCAGAGACAAAAACATGCTGTGATGATATTCACACTTCCGCTATGTGCAAAATATGGTTTTGTGCGCTGGTGATGAATTTGTAGAATTCCCGAATGTTCCTTATTATTCGAGTGTATGTTAGAGTTTCGTCCGTTCTCCTGTTTTATATTGCTAGGCATCTATTTGCTTTTGTTTGTTTCTTTTGATAATGATTTGCAATATGCCTTTCCAAGTTAGCTTGCCACCGAAACCTAACAACGCTGACTGACAGCAGTTTCCGAAAGCGGTTTGAGTGTAACTGGTTGTGACACCTCCGACACATCCCGCCTCTGGTGTAATTCCAAGTAAATACAATCAACAAGCGAACGAGCGTTATGGCGTTTCGCTCAAGACATCCACCTAATGATGTCAGAAATTGCCACTGTTCTCGATCGTGCGTTCCATTACATGGCCTGATTTTTGGTATTAAACATGAGTCCCGCCCCAGATGTGTGTGCAGTCAGCCAATTTGAGAGTAATTGGTGGGAGATGCAAAGTTTGTGGGTCTTAAAATGCTAACCAATGTTTTGCGACGCGCTGATAGCAGTAGAGTTTAGTGTAGTTAAACTGGTTTGAGGGAAAGTGGTAAATCCAGGAGGTTGGAACATGGGCCGATTTCTGAGGGCTACGAATTGTTCTATTTACACTTAAATTAATTTCATATTGTTTCTTATGGTGACATTAGTTGGCTTGTATTTATCTAGCTATTAGAGATCATTCCTCAGATCATCGGATTGCTTAGTGTTCGCAAGTATGTGGTTATAGCATGAATTTCAATAAATTTGAATCTGTGGCTGGCTCTCGTGTGTATCTATACAGATCCTTTGATCCTCTCACACTAACGAACTCCACTCTCGATGAAACTATCCATCACACACACCGGTTTGGCCTTGTCTGACCACTTTCTTATGATAACACCGTCTATTCTTAGTTTTTATTCATTTGTAGCAGCCGTGCGTTTGGCCAGAATGTACTGTGATTCGAACCACTGCTCCCTGCAACACTGATCTGAAATAGCCTAGAAGAAAACTAGTTTATCAGAGAAGACAACGTGGATAAGCAGGGCTAAACGGGAGGAGTAAAAGTGCTGTAGATGCCGCACTTTGTAGTCTGGGATGGTGTTCCTGTTCAGCGATCTGAGTAATCACCATGTCCCCAACTGAGAATGTGACACCTATCCACCTTACTCAGTGGAACAATCAGTGTTTTCATGTTTCGTGACCACGTCGTTGCCTGGCCACTCCGGTGTTTCATCTGACCGTTGGTTGTCGATACCTATTGTCCGGTGTGCTACATCCTCAGCTGGTATGAGAGGCGCGTTATCCAGTCATTACAGACTGCAACCAATCGATCGCGTATCCCGAGCGTTCCAAACTACGCGCTTGTGACCGCCTCGGTTACTCATACGATCATCTGACTTGGTGTGGGCTGATTGGTAAAAAACTGTCATCACCCGCTGCATGTCTGTTCAGCTATTCGTTGCATACATTTTTTCAACCTCGTAGATGGCGCAGGTTGGTAAGGGGTAACATGTGCTTCGGTTTAATATCACAAGCTGGCCAAGTGATGTTACCTAAATAATCCGGAGTCTGTAATAAAGAAAATGAAAGTAATACTCGCAGCTTGCAGGTGCAAAGTGCATTCTATTCAGACCAGCCTTGTCAATCACCTTGTTCAGCACGGTCTGCATGCCCTCGGCATAGACGCCAAACAAGACGGTGCATCCGGATACTCCCTTTAGATCAACTTATTGCTAGGAGTGAACTCAACGTCAAACTCACTTGGCTCCTTCAATGTCAACTTCCAGAACGTCGCCCGTGAAAAAATTGAACAAGATGAGAGAGACAGGGCATCCCTGGTTGCCCATCCGAATTAGTTTTACGAGTCCTGGTTTCAAGCCCTTTCCATCTTCCCCGAAACGATAAAGAAAAGAGATCTGGCCCAGGGAAGCTTGTTGCGCGCAATAGCTTAATCTACAAGGCTACTTAAGTTTCCAATAGAGTATCGTCTCGTCGTCATCATCATAGCCAGCAATACATCATTGGTTCTTACTTATGTTCGGCTGCCACATCATCATCATCATCGGCTGCCACATAGCGCGTCCCGTCATCTGTAGTCTCGTTAGGGCCAGCCAAACTATTTCTCAAGTTGTTCAGGTCACTCGCTAAGCCGGCGCGAATGGCTGGTGATTACTGAATCATCTTTTTGAAGTATGGAAGAATCGGGTAACGTTTATTCATAAGGTTCGTCGACTTGACAACAGTCCGATTCCGGGGAAACTGCACTGCCCCTTCGAAACATACCCATTCAGTTCGTAGCTGTTGCGACTTGTTTCCGGTGTTCGTTAAGCTCTCTTGTGTGACTCGAACTGACAAATTATTCATCAGTGCCTTCTGATAAGTGCTTCCTATGTCTTCTTTTTCTTATTGCCAGTTACCTGTTTTGCATTTAAAAGCGTATGGCTTCTGATAAAATGACAAAACGAGCATACACATCAGCATACTTTGCCTCCAGATAGTCACTCGAAAACGCACGACTGTCTTTAACAGAGTAGCACCTCTTGTAACTAACTGGCTGTCATATAATCAAGCTGTGTGACACAGTACCTTTTTCTGTGTTGGACTATGTGTTGGATTATTAGCTGCACATAGTTGTAGCTTTACTTTATCTTTGTCGTTGACTTGTGTTCGGTTACCATACATAACACCCAGCCGCTTTTCGTTTGGAGCAAGACAACCAAGTCGGGTATTCAAATCATCGAGTAGTGTCGACCAGGGCATAAAACGAATGTTTGGTAGCATCTCACTTATTGTCCGCTGCAACTTGCATCAGTATAACGAACGAACATTTTTTCTGGGCCTGACGGCGAGCAATCGACTGTGCATTGAGCTCCATTCTGGCGAGCATTACTCTATTTTGGAACTCGGTGTGATTCTCATTTCAGCTTGACAACCAAATTCAGCTTCAGTGCAACCTGAGACCCTAAGAGAGAAGCGCCTGGGTTGACAATAGTCTAGAGACGAGCGTAAGTGAAATGCGTTGCCAGAATCGTAGGTTTGCATCCTAGAGATACTACCCATCATACTTGACACCCGCCAGTAATCCCGCACGGCAACTTGCTGACCTACGTCTCGGAGATCCCGGACATTAAAATCGCCAATGTTTATCAGTTGTCCTGGCCTCAAAAAAGATTATCACTTGGAAGTGCAGGAAAGAGAAAACTTGGGGCATAACAATTAGAAAGTGGTAGTGACTGAATGATGTAACTGTCAGGAGTACGGTGATTTCTGAAACTTCCCGATTGTTCTTGCCACTACAAAGGGTTGGCTCAAAGAGCCCCGTCCCAACTCTCTTACTCAAGAGTGTGACTTACGAAACGATGGAAGATAGGATATTGTTGGGAGACCCCACCCGAAACCAATGATTAAGGATATCGTTCATCTAGCTGTGAGAAACTTGTCCAGCTCGTGACACGATAAATAAGACACAGATATCTGGTTTTGATTACTACTGCGCGCAGCAGATATATTCAAGACTACACTAAGCCTTCAAACGATGTCAATGTTTTCGGTCGTATTGGATAGTACGCCGGTGGTTGTGATCGACCTTCGGTCAGCCAGAGTGCTCTGTGATTGAAGGTGTTTTTTTTATTCCTCTTCTTTCCTATATCGTAGACAGCAGCGCTGCACCTGTAAACATGACTGTGCTATATACTTGCAGGATCGTGACTCTACGCAAGTTCTACCACGTGGTCAGGAGTGTGACATGATACCCTATGAGTATAACTGCTTTTCATCTGGTTGCTCTCTTTTGGCCTGCCCTACGTGGTTGTACCTGAGGGGGTCGAAGTCCTAATTAACAATCTCCGCATCAAGTTAGTAGAGTGGGTCAAGATTTGGAGTATTGGTCTGTTGAGGCGCACATGAGAACGTGTGTGCCTGATAATTCTGTTCGTTTACTACTGTTCACCTTCACACACCTTGTGCTCATGCTCTTCCCATTCTACAGGAGTGCTCTCGAATGTCAGAATCAGATATGCCCTCTCCAGATGATTCCGTAGACTTTGCGCCACCTCCGGTTTGGTTATCCCTAGGTGAACTCGACTATTCGCCGGCGCTTTTCAACCTGGGTGTCTGGTACGAACGTCAGTTTCTGGCGTTGTCCCTCAACCGATATGGGGACTCGGTCGAAGTTTCTACAGAAGGCGGAGCAGTTTTATGGACGAGCCCTGATGATTGACGAGCATCCTACTGCAGCCTATAATTTGGCTTGCCTACTGCTTTCTTCTAATCGAGGACAGATTCAAATCGGATTGCGTGTATACTCGGTGGACGAATTGATGAACATCGCTGCTAGGCACGATATATCTCAGGTTTGTTACCCGTATTTTCACAACCTCTAGGGTATTGGATGGTGATTTTCTAGTGGTCTTCCAGTGTTGGTAAGTAGTCCGTTCTGGGACCATTTTCTGTCAGGTCCTAAATTTGTTCGTCTCTTGAGGTGATCTATCACATGGCTTCATGCGGCTCAAGTGCCTCCAGATTTCCATGTATATTCGGATTCGCTAGAGCTCCTATCCGCTGTGTTACATTCGGGAATAAACGACACTTCTGCACATCTGTCTCCGTTTGGTTGCTAACTAATTTTGGAACAATATGTATGGTCGGAATCTGATTTCTTTAGAAACCCACCGGTCGTGTTCTTTGAACGGTGGTTTATATATTTTGCAGTGGCTACTTTGACGGTGCTACTCTAATTGTTCTTCACTTGTTTTTCTGTACGTTCTTCGTTTCATTTCTTCCGACTTTGAACTGTCCTCCGTCGGTCTTTCTTAGTTTGCATGTTGGTGCCTTTCTCGGTGACGTGTTTCTCTTTCACATTCTGCTTGTCAGTAGCGTTTATCTTTATTCCACGGTTCATACATCCTTTTGAAAATACCCTTAGACTGGATTGATTAAGGTAGCTTACACCAAGCGTTTAGCTACGATCGTTTGCGAGTATTAATTCTCAAATTGTCCGATGGTTTTGGAATGTAACAAAGCGAGCATTATTTTGCGTCCGATCGACAGCCAACCCGATCAGGACTTCTCATTTAGATTTAAACCACTGAATTCGTTTAGCTTGCTGAATAATGTTTCCGTTGTCAATGTGTACAACCTTAAAAACCGATTGTATCAAAAAATTGAGTGTCCTGTCTCCCGTACTTTTTTAAAACGGCCACGTTTCCTTATTGATATATTTTCTTTGTCTTATAAATCTCGAATTGTTTCTTGTTCAATGTACTGTTGAGACGTTTGTCCGATTTCCTCTCATGGCACGTTAGAAGTGTATAACCGTAAGGTGTGAAGTCATGTGAAGTAGTACTTCATAAGAACTCTCCATGTTGACTTTAGAAAACTGTTTTGTGTCTCTTGTAAAGAAACTCTTGATCACATTCCAGAAGAAGCAGTCGATCATTGTTACGAAGCCCCATCGAAATGTACAGAAAGGAATGCATCTGGTGCCAAAATGAAGTGGTCATTCAAAGAGAGGGTACAGTCCTTGGTGCCCTCATTGTTCCGACCAAATAGTACTTGATACCTTGGCCACTTTCGACTGTTCCGAAAGTTCACTGTAGTTAATGTCCGTATTGAAAAATGTGATTACCCTAGGTTGAACAAATACTTACTAGCAGGTTCTTATACACGTTCTATGAATTGATTGTTGTCGATTGGCAAACAAAGAGTTCGGGATCTCTTCCTTGTAGTCCATTCATCGTGAAGTTTGCCACTTCAAATCCTGCAACGTTTTATAAGAGAAATTACCTCGACAGTTTATTCCGCCTTATCAATGGCTACTGTTATTGAGTGAACTAGCGATGCTGAACATCTACCTTTACTTTTTATTCTGTTTATTCCACGACTAGTGTTTTCGACAGTGAATGTGTTTGTGAGGTCATTAATTTCAACCTTGAACAGAGAAACAGTTTTTTGCACAATGTATCTCTCGAGCACATTTCGCTGCATCTCATCAAGCGAAATGTGCTCGAGAGATACATTGTGCAAAAAACTGTTTCTGACTTCTCTGTTCAAATTTGTTACGGGAAAAGGTTGCTTTGCTTTCATCCTTGCCATTTTCGGAGTTCGCAATATACCTGCCTTATTTGTTCATGGGAACGTGGGTCTGCAAACAGCGTATGTATTTGCTGACGATGTTCGAGTTGCTTTCAATTACGTACTGAATATCGGCGCCTCAGTCTTTTCCATGTCTTTGAAGTTTTGAAAGGCAACCTTTTTTCTCCGAATACGTCGTGTTTTATAGGATTTTGTCGATTAACACTCCGCAACTGGCTATGTGGTCTCATCCCTTTCCCTCAAAATGTAGTGTTATACTTCAACTACTCGTGAGTAGCTAAATATCTGGCTTTGCATTCGGCTTGTCAGATGGTTGTTAATGGTCATTTCTGCTTGAAGTTGGTGGACTCAGCAATCATTAACCTTGGTCACGAAGTTTGAAAGCAGCATTGGTTCTTATCGGCTAGTATATTCTTGATGAACGCTCACAGCTCACAAATTCTCAAGTATATTGAAGCATTGTTGATCAGCCGTCGACAGCCGGTCCTATGCGCACAAAAACAACTGACTGTCAACCTTTGTTTACCGTGGGTTTAGCCGTGAGTACAATCACGATCCAGCCCGATTTGTACTTTTAACCGTTTCATTTAAGTCTTGTTGGTTTGTTTTCATGCTAGTCACACGTTTACGACTGACGAGAGTGTGCGAAATGAATTCATATCGTAATTTGTGTCTTCTGACTATTCTATTCAAATATTATGACTATACCAGATCTGTCGCAATACCCATGGCTATCGTTAACATTTAGGTAATTGGCTCATCCTGGTTGAATAGTTCAGTGACTCGGAGGTGGAGTAATTTATGTGAATCAATTGGCCATCCATCTGTTCTGCCGTCAAATCTTTTGACCGACGAAAAGCGAACATCCCAGGTTTTCACGAATCATTGAAATCAATAAGCAATGGGCTGTACATTTGTAGAGCGTTGCCTACTTTATAGCCCCAGCTTAATCGTAAAGGCTGACTGACGCCAACCGAATAGCCTAAAACGAACGTTAGAATGCACCCGTTTTCGATCATTTGGTTCTGGACTCTTTTTTGTTGGTTGGTCTGCACTGGGTTCGCTGTTTTCGAAGGTATTAATCCTTGTAGCACGGTTTAAGTGTCTATTCGAATGCACAGGAAATTAGTGTAGCTACAGTGTTGCCACTTTTACTTACTTTTCTTCATCGATTATTCTCCGCTTGACCACTTCTGACTTCATGCAGTTTGTAGAGGTGCTTATTTTCAGGGAGAAGGTAGCTCCGACGAAGTATCTCAGTCAGTTCGAGCTTTCTAAGGCAAAGGCCACTGAAATACTGTTTCGCAAACTGTTAAAGACTTCCCGTTTGCTTGTACGACTTGGTGACAACATTAGACGTCCTTATCATCTGTTGTCATTCGATTGAGTGGTACAAGTCATTCAAGTGGACACACGGTTGAAACGAAAGTAAAGCTAGCTGAACACAAGGTCGCACCCACTCTATCAGTCGACCTGCGATTTATGGACCAAACCAGTGTTGGACTATTTGGATCGGTCTATAGGTACAACCTAAGTGTGATGAGTCCGATCAAACCGGGTTTTCATGAATAACCTCTTAAACTTACACCACTCTAGGCTAATGGTTGCTCGACTTCCATTGTAAGTGTCCACAACTCACCGTAGTCGATGTGGTAACGATCGCTGAACGTACACTTTATTGGACTGTCAAATGACGGTTGTCACTCGGTGTCACTTTTCTTACTTGTGGTTGATGCACGTTGGGATATACAATCCGTTTGTGTTTCAACACAGTTTGTACTGATTAGGCAATATTTTCTCTATACCCGTGGGACGCGTAGTTACCGGTTACGCGTTTGAATTTATAGACTTGAGGTGTTTCTAGTTGTATATCCGATTAATCTCCTACCCACTGCTTTCTGCTCAAACAAACAGTCTTGATCATCTACACTTTTAATTGGTTAGGAAATGGAGGTCAACTAGCCGACTGCGTTAGGTCATACGCAAACCCAGTACTAATAGGAGACGTTGTGTAAAACTGGTCCGATGTGATCAGCTATTAACATGAAGGTATCGGTCTGTGCCGCAGTCTGACTAGTCGTTACTTTAAGTGTCTATATCCCGCCGATTCAGGTTTTTCTTTATGTTTAACTGTCTTCCAGGTCTCCATGATCTCAAACTTGACACACACCATATGGACTCTGCTTTAACTGCTTATTTTGGTGTACAGATGGTGCTCAATCTAAGACATTTAGAAATAAGATTGCTTCCATTTCATTGGTACAATAAGGGAAGCAGGTGTTTGTCTTATTTCATGTATGTTAAAATCCTTTTTGGCTGCCGTCGGTAGGTGCTACTTACGAAGTTGAAAGCCAAACGGTCAGCATCACAACTAGCGATATCAGCGTAGCCATTAAAACGGTTGAACGAAGTCGACTGTTCCTCGACGTTCTGTATTCAACTTCTCCTTCTGGGCTGGTGAGGTTTTACCGGCTACCATACGCCTATTGTAATTGAAAGATATCAAGTCACAGTACTTTCGACCAACTTAACACGTGTTGTATTTCAATATCTGTTAATCGTATTTTTATTTTAATCAACAGTGCTCGTATATCTTAACAAGTTGTGATTCATGTCGTCCATGATAGCCAGTTAATTCTCCGATGCTATATGGCTCTACGTTAGTTACGTTTGAAGTGCTCCGTGATCTGTTGGTACGTTCTCAAAACTTTCTTCAGTTTAACGTAACAGTAGCGTCGTTGGGAATGTATGCTTGCACATTGTTGAGGATCTCAATTTGCCGTTCCTTTTTCTTGTGACCATAAAGAGAATCGCAGTTTGTGCATCTTGGAGGTACAAATCTGAATGATATCCCGACGCTAAACAAGTATTGACCTGGGTGTTTCATATGTTGCGTTCTCATTTTTACAATTCTTATTTTTGAGTCAGTGTTATCTTAATAGTTTCTGCTTCGATTTCGTTTAGATATGAAAGAGCGGCGTCGTATCTCATGGTAGAATCTGTTAAGACCCTATCCGAGGTAATCGTTATCGTCAACGATACACTAATTTGTAGACGTTGACGCCTAACTCTTATTCAATTATGAAGTGAACACCAAACCGTCGTTTAAGGACATGTCCTATGCATAAACCCGAAAATCCACCAACTTATAATTAGATTATTGATGAGTAGTAGGGGATTTGGTTAATTTCAAGTTGAACATCACCCACAATTGATCGCAGCTTCGCATTCCCATAGACTTTCCAGCCAGCCTCTTTCGAAAAGAAGCACTAGACTCGAGTTTCGCTCTCATTAGAGCTCGTCAGTAGTGCATATCCTTGCCACTGCCGGGACTAGAACTCCGGCCATGCTTTCATGAGGCAACCGTGTTGATCCACTGCGCCATTGACCTCACATTAGGCACGACCGAATTATATGTGAACGCTCAACCACTTTCGCTTGTGAGTAATGATCAGGTTGCCCGATCGTCTCGAGAGGAGACACAGTTACTGTCTGTTAACTCCAATCGATAACCCCGCGATTAGGACTTCCTAGACAGGTCGAAATCTCCGATCTCATTAAACACGGTTGCCTCATGAAAGCGTGGCCGGAGTTCTAGTCCCGGCGTGGCAAGGATATGCACTACTGACGAGCTCTAATGAGAGCGAAACTCGAGTCTAGTGCTTCTTTTCGAAAGAGGCTGGCTGGAAAGTCTATCTGAATGCAAAGGCTGCGATCAAATGTGAGTGATGTTCAACTTGAAATCTTGTATTTAAACAGCTGAGTTGCTGGTGCGGGCTAAGGGCTTTCACTATACCGTTTCATTAATGGTTCTCATTTCACAATCATATCGGCCGAACAACGAAAATATTTATTTTGACGAACCCGGTTTTGCCACCATTCCTCTCAACGTTTTGTGTAAGTTACAAGAGCCTCATCTCAAGCGGTAATGCCAACCTACCCTCTCCAATTTTCTATGTTTCGTTACTATTTGCCTACCGTGAGCCTAACCCCAATCAGTGGTATGACAAACGATTAGATGGCCTCTATAGTACATGGCTCAACTGCTTTTTTCTACATATCTTTAAAGTCTGAGTGGATGATCTCGCTCGACCTTCACCACTGAATATTTGCTTCCTAATCTCATCTCTGCCTACTCATTGATGCCACCTTATACTTCCATACATCTGTGGCTTATCATGTACAGCATATTCCTTTGAGTGGTCGGGGATTTTGAATCGTTACACAGAAACCAGTTGGAAAAGTTCTAAATGTGAAAGTTACAATCATACATGTGATGTTCAATGTGTAACTGTGACTTTGTTCGAACTGTTTTATAATCAATTGTTTCCTGCATTTTACTACTTCCTTGTCAGGCCAAGAAATACTTGAACCGGTGATCTGCAGCTACCTGTGAAATCAACTGAAACATGGCCTCTGCATTTTAGTGCTAACTAGTCTTAGCCATTTGGTATTTATTTTCGATCGTGTTGTTGATATAAAAGTCATTCACCTGCCAGTTACCTTATTTGGACGAGTTTTTCATTGTTACTCCTAATTTAAACTAATAGTAAATCTATAGTCGCCATGAGCGTTTTCCAACTTTTCAACCAATACGGTGAGGATAACACTGCTTCGGGTAAATTGTACTACTCTGCATCGCAGTCATCTTAAGTGATGTTCGTCACGAGTGTTGTGTTTGATCTCTTACTAACAAGAGATCAGAGGTCAGCTGAAGTTTGCCGTTGTTAGGTCAACGTACGTTATTTCTGAAGTGATGGGCGGAAACCATTTACCGTTAGCTGTGGGACTTATACAGCTAGAGAATGTTTCCGTTCGACATTATTTATCACTGCAGAAAGAAATTTGTTATAATTTCGGTTGAAATATGCGTGTTGGGAGTGTGTGGCGGGAAATGTAAAACGTTGTTTCAAGCGTAAATACACGTCTGTGTGAACTACTGGAACCTGTTCAAAACATTACTATGACAGCACACTTAACGTCATGGCCGAATCTGTCTCCGGCTTTCGAAGTTGGTATGCGTTTTTGGACTGATTCGTGCATGCCTCGTGCTTAGTGGCACTACTCCTCAGATGTCACCTGCTAGGTTCTCTTATGCAAACGAAGTCGCAGTGATCGCGTCTGATTTCGTAACTACAGTCCTTCTGATCCTTCTATGGAGACTGGGTCTTTAGGATTCACCAGCAGTCGTTCTATAGTATTGTTCAGCCGATATACGGTATACCCCAAAAAACAGGACGATTTTTGTAATAATTCGCCAGTGGAACGTGATTAGCTTATCACAGTGGCGAGATTCGATCGCAGGTTTTTTGCAACCGACATGCGTTAGGTATTATTTTTGGAAGCGTTTGGATATTACTTAACTGCCGGCATCTGTTTAGTTGAACACACCTCTGTTGCCTCAAAGGTTTCATTGGTGTTAATCTTGTTTCTTATGGGAGATGGGACAATTATTCTCTTCATGCCCAGTGGATGAGATTAATCGAACTTGCGATACTGATCGCAGTGGGTTGGTTTGCGGTGCACAGAAACGTCGGATCTCCATGGGTTAGTTTTGACAAGACTTTCTAGGAAGTTATCAGAACATTGCTTTCTCAGGTAGAGGTTGTACTTTTGTATTTTGAATTAAGGAACTGCAGAAACGGTTTACAAAATTTACATTTCATGGTTACAAATAAGCTGTCTACGTAACTCCAATGAGTTTTTAGAGAGTAGATAAACTCATCCATAATTTGCACTTCCAAGTTTTTGAAAAAATGTTGGCCACTTCGGGTTCAACAGGGAAACCCGTGGACACACCATCGATTGGCATGTAGGACATTCGTTAAATATGGAAGATGTTGAGTACAAGCAAAATTTGAAGCTAGTTACCACTTCGAGAGGCGATGAATTAGCACACACACTAAACGTCATCATTTCTAGTGAAAGTGTAATAGCACTAGTGCTACCCCAAAACTAAGGAAAGTTTCTTAATTAAACAACGTCCTGTGTTTGTTGACGAAATCAAAGGAATCCTCAACCTTGCTCACCAAGTTGCTCTGCAGCGGTTTGTTTTATGAGGCTGATGAGACCGGCTAGCCTTCACGCTGAACCAGTGATGTGGTTAACAGTACGCCTTCCGGGCATTCCATTTTTGTGCACCATAAACTTTTTAGTCAACCGCTTTCGAAAAAATTCACCGTAATCGACTTTCGCTCTTGTTATAAGTCGTCTGAATTGCATATCCTTGTCACGACCGGATTTGCGCTCTGGCCACGCCCTCATGAAGCAACTCAGTTGACAACCACGCCGGTGACCTCACACGAGGTACGACTGAATTATCATATGGAAATACTCAGGCACGTTCGCTTGTGAGTAATTTTCAGGTGACCGGACCGCCTCGCGAGGTGATGGCAACTCCGCTGTTAACTTTTGTCGTTGATTCTACTTCTGAGAATTCTTTCCGAATTGAAAATCACTAAAACGGTTAGAATTGTTGAGCGGTACTTTGGTTAGTTGTAAATGTGAATTTATCGTAGTTTTCACTTACCGATTGACTTTTCAATCGACTTCTTTCGAAACAAACCACTACACTTCAGATTCGCGCTTGTTAATACTTGGTTGGATTTAACAGGACTTTCACTGTCTCCTCTCGAGGTGATCGAGCAACCTCAACATTGCCAACTGTCGTATGTGGCTAATTGTTTGCGTATAATAATTCGGTGATGCCTCATTTAAAGTCGGTGGCACACTAGTCAACACGGTTGCCTCATGAAAGAGTGGCCGGACTTCAACTCCCGGTTTCGGCAAGAATCCGCATTGCCGATGTGTACTAACAAGAGCGACGTCCAGGTTTATGGTTTCTTTTCGAAAAGACTGCCTGAAATTTTTGTGGAGATGTGTATGCTGTTATTAATTGCGAGCATTGTTTGACTTATTTCTCACATCTCCCATTCTGAACTGGTTCTCTCTCAAAGTGTGTTGGCATTGGAATTTCTCTTACCTTCTAGGGGCAAATGAGCATTTCGTTCCGGCTCCTTTGATACTAACGTTCGTCAAGCGCTGTAATTTACAGATGCTTCCAATTCGACAGAACTTGTTTCGGGATCCTGGAAGTCAGCGTTTGTCTTCCGTTTCCGTTCCAAGACAACACGCCTAGTTTTATCATCTTCCGTGCACTGAGTGCAGTTGCGGTAAACCCAGTTTGAGTAGGTATGCTCACAGTATCATTTAAAAATATGCACTGTTAACTTACTGCATTTTTGGATTAAACCAGGCACTTCAAACGTCATACCTCATCTCATCCTCCACTATCTTGGAAAAACATTTATCTTCGGTGTGGTATTCGATATAGTTGGATCGACTTTAGTTACTTCAGTGGTATTTTGTAGTGTTAATCTAGTGTACCTGAGCGTTATGTGTGGTGTAGGAGCGAGAAGTGAGACTACGATGGTAACAGGCAAAAACTAACGATAAGCTCTACAGTCTGGCATTCTTCGGACCTTAAGTGCGATCACACCGAAAGCCACCAGCACCATTCTGCTTATCCGGTACAGTTTCATCACAGTTGCCACAAAAGCTCTGTTTCGAGTTCTATACTTTTTCCAGTTCAAGTTGTCTCGATATTAGATTAGGTTCGAAAGAGGTTAGCTGGGGTTGAATGTCGAACACGGTCACATGGCTAATGCGCACATGGGTAGGCTAAAAAGAGGCATTGGCTGGCTCCTACAGAGTAGGAGGGCGCGGTCCTGCCAGGTGTAGAGAGTAAACCAGGTTAGCTGGCTCGAACCCAGTTAACTGGGATCTTAAACTGGAAAAGGTGTAGTTCATATTTTGAGAGAAAGTTTGGAGGTACTTTCCAAGATTCTGGAATCCCGCTCCGATATGGGATAATTTATGTCGAGGAGGCGGCTTCAAGGCTTGAGCAACCAATGATGCGGCATTCCAATGGCTCCTAGATGTGCATACGATGACGCACTGAAAGAAGGAATATAATTGACGTCGTGTTTATACCGATGACAAGAGACTTATCACAGTTGATGACTCCTGCCTTCCATCAATGAGCGTGATGATAACTTTTCAGTGGACAGTTGAACAACAACCTCATTCGGTCTCATGGTCAGCAAAGTAAAGCGGTTGCTACGTTGAGCGTCATTAGCATATCTGGATGAAACGTGATCGAAAAAGTAGTTCAACTCACGGCTATTGTTGGAGATAGCGATTAGTATCGAACCGTTTTATCTAACTCCGCCACAACTGGAATTCCGTTAGAATACACTCCCCTAGGATAGGTCAAGAAAAACAGTAATGGTATCAGCTATCAAAACCTCACGACTTAAACAGCGATTAAAAACATTCTTGCTTATTATAGTTTTAAACCAACAAAATTGGTGGGATTGCGTTGGATTACATAAACGCGGGGAGCCGGCATGATATTTCATACTCTGCGTGAGAAACTTCCAGTCCAGCTGCATTTAGCGTGCTAGAGGTGAAACTATTCTACTTGATGAGATCCGCCATAACTTTAGAGTTTCATCATTCTTTTTCCGTAACCACTAGTCATGTGTTTTCGATATATTACAATACGATAGTGCAGTATGTTATTGTGGGTATATACCGCCACTGTATATGGAATATTTAGATGCGCACGAACTGAACGTTCAAATGGTTGTAGTTCTATCTTGCTCCAACTACGTGAGTGGACTGTTATTGGTATCGTTAACTATCTCCGTTAGTGAGCATTTACTAAACACAAACATGCTGAGATAATGAAGGGTGTGTGTAAATGGCTTGTCTTTCTATAAAGTTACAGACTTTATTCTCAAGTAGAAGTATCCCTCATGAAAAGTTTAGAAAGGTAAGACTATGAACGATTGAGTACAATGAATGCGAACTGTAATTGAGCCGCATTTCATTTGAATCTGAGGAGCGTTAACTGTTGAACTGTTTTGGGTGTATTTTTGCTAGAATTGCATGTAAACACGAAGTCTTGCATTTGAATCTACCAGACGTAATTGTCATAACGTGCGCCTGGTCGAATTTTCAATCACGGTTGCTAAGGTTGGTAAAACAATAAGAGGATTAAAGGCATCCGGCTATCTCTGCTGAAAGTTGTAGGGTACATCTTGCATCTTGTTGCCATGGTAACCGCCAAACTAAGTGTAAAAAAGTGAACAATTGGATAAAGCAGATGCATATATAAGAGACAACCATCTGACGAATGATGAATACGTTCACCAACACGGCAAACCATTCAAGTCACGATAGGAAATCTTGAACTTCTTTGGTGCAAATAAGTGATCGAACGTCACTACTAGTGAGTAACTTGACAGATGCACTTGTTGTGGTATCGCTGTCCTGATGAGAACCATAAGAAACACCGGAGAACGGTTTATCAACAGCTGATGGTTTTCACAAACAATGTTGTCATTGAAACCAGTTTCGGTACGGAAGTAATATTAGGTTTAACGAAATACTTGTGTTTATTGCGTCGTTGAGGCATGTCCCCCGTGTCGATTCACCAATTAAGCTGTGGTTGCGCTGTTTTCCAACAGCGCCGTTTCTTGTAAGAAGACGGACATAAAGGCGAAGTTTGATTACTGCGTTCATAAATGTCCACTATATTGAAAGAACCAGCGTCACATCTCAATCATTATTCAGAATGTAGATTCTTTCTTTCGTAACCTATCAGAACTCCAATTTACCGTTTCGCTCAAATCAAGCTAGTAAAACCTCAAAACTGACTGAAAAACTTTCACAGCCAAAAACAAACCTATTGTTCAAACTTTAGTTTACTGCTGTATTAGGTGTTGAGTTTGCGTTGTGCTGTTAAAGGCTTTGTATCACCCGGTCTTGTTTTCCGGAAGGGATTTATTAACGAATACGGCACTGACGTTGGTTCGACTTCATTGGAAGAACCACAGCTCAACGGCTGTAGGCGACTACTAGGCTTACAAATCGACGCGACAAGTGTTCTGCTGGAATTTATGCACCCGAGGTCTATCAAAGTCAAAAGACTGTCTTGGTCAACTCGTAATGATTCTGTAATGAATAACGTCAAGCAAATGCAATAATGAATGGGAATAAACGTACATTCAAGGTAGTTAATCCGAGGAAAATAGTCCACGGACACGTAGCGTCGTAATAATAAAATACTGTAGTCAGCTCAGCGAATAAAGTCTGCTACAATTGATAAGCAAACATTGGAAATCGAAACGAATAAACGTGTCAACGAAATTTACATCGGCTCATTTAGATTTGCACTCAGCTGATTTGATAAATTGAAACAAGCCGTATGGTTCCACTCTCTTCACTATCGTTGGATGCACGGGTCATGCCGTCATTCAAGAACTTGATCTCAGGCTTTAGATGGGGGCTGCCTAGTTCACTGAAAACGATCGAATTACATGGTCTGCGTCATTCCATGCATCAACGGCCTCGCACTAGCGGCCGACGGTAGTCGAGACATATTGTACTCTGCTGCTGAGCGATATGGCCCTAGTAGACCGTACACCATGTGACCGCGCATAACCATACCTCAGTGGTGCATAGTCAGTTCGTTTACCCGATTAGGTCAGCAGATTTACCAGCATTTCCTCACATAACGTATTCTCCACATACAGCCTATTTGGTACTATAACTCCCAGGTTTAAAACAGTCGTCGACAACGCAGGTAAACGTCAAATGAAAAGTCAGCTTGAGTGGAAATGAGAATCTGTATGAGGATTGGGAGAGTTCTTTCAATGCGTAGATTTTCTATAAAAATGTCGTCGTTACTGTACTGTAATCTTTGCAATGGAGTAGCTTTGTGATTGGATGTATATGACCATATTATTCTATCAGACAAAATCATTCGGTGTCGAGAAAACAAGCTGACAGTGGATACGGATTACGTTTGTCGTAGTAAAAGTTAAAGTGTGTTCAATTAGGAAATGTTTATCAGACTGGCCAGTTAGCTGTAGATTTAGCAGTCAATTATCCCACCAACTTTTAGACGAAGTATTCCAAACACTTGCCCTCTGCTCTCATGACCGCCAATATTTTAAAAGAACGACTGGGTTCGAACGTGATTTAAATAATTTTTGAAGCATTTCGTTTTTGGCATGCAAGTGAAAGTGATCATTTTAGGTAATTGTCGCAGTAACAGAATTCAGTAGAGGTGGATTCCACAATTGTACGACCGTTTCAAGGATGTTCTTTAGGATAACCGGAGTAGATAATTAACACTGAAAGCCAAAAACCGTAAGCTGAGTGGTGCAATGTCAAAACAGAACAGAGAACTTTGCGAATAACGAAAAACGTAACACTGAATCTGCTCGTCCAATCCTGATGTGGTATCTTAACGTGACGTTTGGATTGGTCCCTTGTTAGATCGTCTGTTGTGTCGGGGTTTGGATAAGCGGTGAATGAAGCAGATTCTCATCACGGGCACGTAGCCAGTGATTGACGCATATAATTGTAATAGAGATAATCGTGGAAATGGTAAGTATTGATAACCATTGTGTACTCTCAGTATATCCGGATTGATTGAAATACTTACAACAATATCCAGATGCACTTGGTGGAGTGTGTCGGGAATGTTGAAATGGCAGAATAAACTAATGCGATGTGGAGCTATAAGTTTGTGATACAGTTTGCCTTCGTCGCTTTGGCGTGTTGTTGAAACGTTCGTCTTTAGAGCCTCGGCGTTGCCGATTGTGTTTTGTTAAACGTCTAAAAGCCTAGTCACGTACCTGAATAGGCATCACATATCTGTAGGTTGATGCTTGTGAGGATCACTCGAACAGTGCGCCCATGTGTATGTGCACTTAGAGCGGGACAGTTGTTCCACCTTGAATTGAAGTGGGGGATGTGCAAAAAAAATCAGGTGTGCCGTAGGCCGTAGTCACATGACTATATGGCATTGCGATGATTGCAACTGCGAATGCACTCGCCCTCTCTAATCGATAGATCATCCGCGCACCCACAGTACATCGTCGTGGAAGAGATGACGAGCAGTTTAAATCCACGTGAATTGTCTATGTTTTTTTCGTGCGTACTAACCAACGACCGCTGCCGTTTGTTAAATCGCCTGCCACTCTTCAGAAAGTTGGGCCACCGTGGTCTTCTACTCAGTCTTTTCCTCAGGTATGTTGGCGCATTGTTTCATGAGTGTTTTGGAGTTCAGCTCTGAGCTTTTGTTCTCCTTAGTCTTTCTATCTAGAATGCAATAGTATGTACTCATATATCGAACTATTTCTCGTTTCCACTATCTTTCTTCCCAGCTTAGATCATAACATTTCGGTCTATTTATTTTTTGTTTTCAAGATATAAGAGTTTCAGTTTCTTACTAACCTACCAATCTGGCCAATCAGTATTGGCGAACTAGACGAAATAGGCCAATCACACACCTTTTGGTCTCACTCCTTCGAGTTTATACAGGATTTGCTGCGAGTGGAACTACAAGTGGTGCGGCCGAAGCCACGTGTGGTGATTGTTATGCGTATGCGTCATTGATTACGATTCCGTTCCCCATCTAACAGCGTCGCAAACTATAAATGTTCATGACCCTTACTTCTGAAACCCAAGCGTTGATTCGACGAAGGAAAGCATGAACAATAATTGGTTCATACCGTCGTGCTGCTTCTTTCAAACTAACCTCGGGTTCAGCAGCTACAGCTCCGAATCAAGCGATGAGATCGCATAAGGAGCATGTGTGCGAACCAANCTCTGTAGCGGTTTGTTTATGAGGCTGATGAGACCGGCTAGCCTTCACGCTGAACCAGTGATGTGGTTAACAGTACGCCTTCCGGGCATTCCATTTTTGTGCACCATAAACTTTTTAGTCAACCGCTTTCGAAAAAATTCACCGTAATCGACTTTCGCTCTTGTTATAAGTCGTCTGAATTGCATATCCTTGTCACGACCGGATTTGCGCTCTGGCCACGCCCTCATGAAGCAACTCAGTTGACAACCACGCCGGTGACCTCACACGAGGTACGACTGAATTATCATATGGAAATACTCAGGCACGTTCGCTTGTGAGTAATTTTCAGGTGACCGGACCGCCTCGCGAGGTGATGGCAACTCCGCTGTTAACTTTTGTCGTTGATTCTACTTCTGAGAATTCTTTCCGAATTGAAAATCACTAAAACGGTTAGAATTGTTGAGCGGTACTTTGGTTAGTTGTAAATGTGAATTTATCGTAGTTTTCACTTACCGATTGACTTTTCAATCGACTTCTTTCGAAACAAACCACTACACTTCAGATTCGCGCTTGTTAATACTTGGTTGGATTTAACAGGACTTTCACTGTCTCCTCTCGAGGTGATCGAGCAACCTCAACATTGCCAACTGTCGTATGTGGCTAATTGTTTGCGTATAATAATTCGGTGATGCCTCATTTAAAGTCGGTGGCACACTAGTCAACACGGTTGCCTCATGAAAGAGTGGCCGGACTTCAACTCCCGGTTTCGGCAAGAATCCGCATTGCCGATGTGTACTAACAAGAGCGACGTCCAGGTTTATGGTTTCTTTTCGAAAAGACTGCCTGAAATTTTTGTGGAGATGTGTATGCTGTTATTAATTGCGAGCATTGTTTGACTTATTTCTTACATCTCCCATTCTGAACTGGTTCTCTCTCAAAGTGTGTTGGCATTGGAATTTCTCTTACCTTCTAGGGGCAAATGAGCATTTCGTTCCGGCTCCTTTGATACTAACGTTCGTCAAGCGCTGTAATTTACAGATGCTTCCAATTCGACAGAACTTGTTTCGGGATCCTGGAAGTCAGCGTTTGTCTTCCGTTTCCGTTCCAAGACAACACGCCTAGTTTTATCATCTTCCGTGCACTGAGTGCAGTTGCGGTAAACCCAGTTTGAGTAGGTATGCTCACAGTATCATTTAAAAATATGCACTGTTAACTTGCTGCATTTTTGGATTAAACCAGGCACTTCAAACGTCATACCTCATCTCATCCTCCACTATCTTGGAAAAACATTTATCTTCGGTGTGGTATTCGATATAGTTGGATCGACTTTAGTTACTTCAGTGGTATTTTGTAGTGTTAATCTAGTGTACCTGAGCGTTATGTGTGGTGTAGGAGCGAGAAGTGAGACTACGATGGTAACAGGCAAAAACTAACGATAAGCTCTACAGTCTGGCATTCTTCGGACCTTAAGTGCGATCACACGAAGCCACCAGCACCATTCTGCTTATCCGGTACAGTTTCATCACAGTTGCCACAAAAGCTCTGTTTCGAGTTCTATACTTTTTCCAGTTCAAGTTGTCTCGATATTAGATTAGGTTCGAAAGAGGTTAGCTGGGGTTGAATGTCGAACACGGTCACATGGCTAATGCGCACATGGGTAGGC